>WNWK01002656.1:80000-82500 GCA_009830355.1 Cherax destructor
TTATCTAACGTGCTGACAACTTAAACTGAACTTTAAACATTCAGAGACAGTAGATTCCTCGTCCCATCCACCGAGCACTGTGCACGCCTCCACGGAACCCAGTTCTATGTCGCGACGCGTAATGATAATCGTTCCCGAATTGAAATCGGTCCAGCGAGATCATCGCTTGATTGACCTGCTGTTAATGCTCTTCAGTCTTGGTCTCCTTAATCGAAATATTCTCCACACAGATCCTGCTCGTTCTGCTTTTCTCTGATAAAGTATGAACTTGCTATCATTTTTGACATTAAAAGCGGCTTTTGAATAGCAATATCGATGAGCCAATCCAAGGAGTCACTGAAGACCTGTTTCTCTTCCATAGGCTGCCTCTTTTTTCTCCGTGCATTCTTGAGCTTGTTCCTTTCACCAGAAAGTATCAAGATGCTGCCTTCTAGTGAAAGTCTTTTTCAGGAGCAATGCAGTGATAGAAATGGAATGTGAAATCCAGGAGACCCCAAGCAGGTGTGTCCTAAGATACTGTCCAGCGAAGAAAAGCTAGAGAAGGAAGCTAGGAGGCCCATGTCTGGTGTGACCCTAAGCGCCAGATATCCATGAAAGAAATTTAAGATGTAAGCAATGGTTAAATACATGAACCTCGCGAAAGTGTTATACAGCAGTAATATACAACAAATGTAACTTGCCATTAATAATCAAAGAGCAGCCATGTGTGCTTTCCTTTTTTTTAGAGGAGCAATAGACAATCTTCTCGTGCCTCAGATAACTTCCTGTGACTCCTGTTATGTTCTGGGGATTCCCATTGCTTGTGTATGACTAGTGAACCTCATATATCCATCTCAATTCTGTTAACTTCTCGTAATTCATGCCTTATTGCACACTTCTGCACTTTTTCCTGTTTCTTATCATTCTTTTTCTCAAGTGCGTGTTCCATATTGGTGCTGCATATTCATTCTTGAGATTCCTGAAGGCTATTCTTAAATTTGACAGACGAGCATTAGCTGAGAGGTTATTCGACTGATATGAGGCTTTGGCGTTATGCTGGGCACTATATTCACCCTCAGTGTCTACCACGTTTCCGGTCTTCTTGTTCCTTCCCTATTCTTCATGATTATGCATTTACAGGGGTTGCATTCAAGCAACTTATGTCACCCTAGCAACTTGAAACTTTTCCTTGCCCATCTCATGGGCATTTACCGATGACAACATTAAAAAAGTGCGAGATGTGATTCGAAAAGACAGAAGGTTGGGTGTTCGAGCATAGCTGAAAAAGTTCATTTGGACAGGGAAAGTGTTCGACTCATTCTAAAAGAAGAATTGAACACGAGGCTTGTGAAAAAAATGATTGTGGAGAAACTGGTGGATTTTACACCAAGACAACGTACCAGCCAACAACACTTTGTCTGTCAAGCAGTTTTTAACTAACAAAAGCATCACAGTGCATGAACACCCGCCCTATTCACCAGACCTGGCTCCCGGCTCCATACGACTTCTACCTCTTCCCAAAGATCAAGTTGGTGCTCAAAGGAGCCCAATTTTTGTCGGTAGACGATGTGAAAGCAAAAACGATGGAGATACTCAACAGCCTTTCAGAAAATGATCTGCGGAATTTGAACGTTGGCAGCATCGAATGCAGCAGTGACAACTCACAAGGGAACCATTTCGAAGGTGATCGTAGCTGATTTTCTTAATTTATTGAAGAAAAAGAGTTACAAGCAATGTTTTTTTTTGTGTGTGTGTGTGTGTACTCACCTACTCACCTAGTTGAGGTTGTAATGGACGAGACATAGCTCCTGGCCCCGTCTCTTCACTGGTCGCTACTGGGTCACTCTCCCTGCGCCATGAGCTTTATCATACCTCGTCTTAAAGCTATGTGTGTGTGTGTGTGTGTGTGTATTACAAAACCCGCGTGTTCTTGGGATTCTTGTAAAATGTGACTGTGGCATTAGATGGAAGCTCTTACAATTGTGTGATTATCTTTAACTACCTGTTTGGAAGATTTTGCGTAGTTGGTACTGTTGTGACCACTTTTGCTGAAGACTGACTTCACTTTATAGTGACCAGCGAACACTTCTCGCATAAATGTGATAAGGTAGGTCAAGTTAGGGTTTTAAGCTCCGACTGCAAAATTTCGAATGTTATGTGTTTTTGAATACTATGTATTTTTAATACTATGTATTGTACCTGAATATAAACTATATATAAATGCACAAAATATTTTTGAGTGAAAAATGGAGGAAATAATAGCTAGAATTGAGTATAATAAGAGCGGAAAAGTAATGTGAAGGACCTGAGAGAGGTAATGTCTAAGGATCTCAACTTCAAGGATCACAACAGTGCAGTGCCACTATCACATCTGTTAGGGAAATGATAGGATGGATAATGAGATCATTAAAAAAAAAGAGATGCTATACCAATGATCATCCTTTTTAATTCACTTGTTTTCGCTAGGCAAGAATACTGCTGTCACTCCCATTCAAGGCAGCTGAAATCGCAGATCAAGAGA
>WNWK01002656.1:87500-95000 GCA_009830355.1 Cherax destructor
TGTGCTTTCACATCCATTGCTTGTTGTGTTGAGCGTATGACATTACATACAACGCAGTCCAGTAAAGATAATATGAGAAAGATCGCATCCGAGGGTAGAATTACACCCGGGCAGACTGTCAAAATCTAACCCTTCCTGTTGGTTGAGAAGGCGTTTTACTGGCTCCTGAAGAGCACAAGCACTACCTGATGGTCAAGACCACGCTTGACTTCGTAAAACCTGTATGCTGACCAGCTACAAGCTTAAAGCTCGTAGTATTTATTTCACTTGTAATATATTTAAACAAGGAACATTTTTTCAGGTTCCTACCACCAGTAACTGAACATATTATTATTATTATTATTATTATTATTATTATTATTATTATTATTATTATTATTATTACCTATTACTATTATTATTATTACTTATTACTAGTATTATTACTTTTATTATTATTGCTTATTACTAGTATTATTACTATTATTATTATTACTCGTATTATTACTATTATTATTATTATTATTATTATTTATTACTAGTATTATTACTATTATTATTATTGTTACTTATTACTAGTATTATTACTATTATTATTACTATTATTATTATTACTTATTACTATTATTATTACTTATTACTATTATTATTACTTATTACTATTGTTATTATTATTATTACTATTATTGTTATTACGAGAAAACGCTAAGCCAGTAGGGAGCAGACAGTAATAGGAAATGGTAGGAAATCAAGATTCACCCTTGAAAATAAGGAAGGCTTCAGATCCTTGCAGCAAGAGCCTCTCTCCGGGGCTTCAAGACACCCTTGAAGAGATCTAAACTTGTATACCAACGAGATGCAGAATATTTAAAAAACGGGAAAAATACCGATGGAAAAAAATATAGATGAGAAAGCTGTAAATTGAATCATAAGTTTACTGCCAACCTTGGCCGATTTAAGGTGAATAAGTGACATTCAAACCCACTGATGAAGCTTGACTTGTTTTCTTTTTTTTAATTCAGTGGTTTTTTTTTCCTTGTCCTCTTCATGTCCCACTAAGGAAACATTTTCTAATAAAACTGCTTAAAAAAAATCTGACTGTGCCTTGACCGTTTACAAGAGCACTTAATTAATGTAATAAATATAATTACTATATAATGCATTTAATAACTATTAATGGTTAAGATAATGGTGTTCATAGAGAATGTAATAAATTATTATTATTTAGTTTATTGGGTTTAAAACTTATCGACTACACGACGGTCATTCATTGTTTATGTCACCTGTTTACCAACAAAGATGTTTTAATCCCTGAAAATGAGATCAAAGAGTATATACAAAGATTTACACATCTGAACATATACACCATAAGCTAATAATGATGTGGTTGATTGCATTCACGACTGGACAGTTACTGTATAGTAGAGACTCACGTTGTAGCAGTGGATGAAAGTCACGATTCCTTCCTACAACAGCAGTTCAGCTACTTTGCTCACACTCCGACAGCTAGTCAAGTCCCAAAAACCATTTGCCTCTACTCCTATCTAACATGCTGACACACTCCTGCTAGATGCCCAAGCCACTCACATACAAAACCTATATTATTCCCTCCAACCTTTCCTAGGGAGACCTCTATCTCTCCTTCCTTCCTTTACAGATTTACCCTCAAGTCAGGGGCTTGAACATCCAGCAAGCGTCTCAAGAGGAGTGAGGCAAATGGTTTTGGGACTTGAGACATTGGATTGTAAAAGGTAACATTTTTAATTAGGAACCTCTATCTCTCCTTCCTTCCTTTACAGATTTACCCTCAAGTCAGGGGCTTGAACATCCAGCAAGCGTCTCAAGAGTGAGTGAAGGCAAATGGTTTTTGGGACTTGAGACATTGGATTGTAAACAAGGTAACATTTTGTGAAGGGATTGAGGGGAACCAGTTATCTGGATTTCAGTCTTGGAAGTATGAAGTACAGCGCCTGCACTCTGAAGGAGGGGTGAGGGATATTTACAGTTTGGAGATATTTGCAGATTGGAAGGGCATCTGAACTGTAGTATCTGCGAGTCTCTGGCAAGATAGTGATAGAGTGAATGATGGTGAAAGTGTTTTTTTTTGGGGCACTCTGCCTCGGAGTGAGACGACCAGTATGTTAAATAAATATAAATAAATTATTTATATATATATATATATATATATATATATATATATATATATATATATATATATATATATAGTATATATGACGTCTAGGAAGAATATTTTCGTGTCACTGCCGTACTGAATAATCAGAGAAGTTTTATAAAATAAAAAAACAATTAATGCAATTGAATAATAACTGTCACAGAACCGTACCTGGAACAAGTCAAAAATAACTTACAAGAGAGGAAACATACGATGTTTTGGTCCGTTCTGGACCTTTGTCTTCACATCAGTTGTGGCTTGACTATACCTGGAGAGGGTTTCGGGGGTCAACGCCCCCGCGGCTCGGTCTGAGATCAGGCCTGAATGGCCCCAAACGTCGTCATAAGTTACCGCTATTAACTGCTTGTTATTTGTGAAAAAATTATATTTTATTAGTGTGGATATCTGAAGAAGTCGAGATTAATATTAACAGACTATAGAATCAAGTTAATAAAAGATGCATCTACATCCCGTTTATGGACAGGACTTGTAGGAATACCCATCAACCTGATATGAATTTACTAAGTTTGAGAGATACGGAGAGATACTTGTCGTGAAAGTAGTTGTTTTTTAGCAATATCATGTATGGCTAGGAATGTCGGGAGGCACATGAATGATTACAATGGTTCTATGAACATCCAGTACCATCATAAACCATACCACGGGCGGGGTTAGAACCCGCGATCAGAGAGTCATAAAAGTCCAGACCGACGCGCTAGCTACTTGGTCAGCTGGCTGCAATAAGATTCATTGGACGAATATTGTTGTAGCCAACTGGCCAAGTGGCTAACGCGTCGGTCTGGAGTTTTATGACCCTGACTGCGGGTTCTAACCCCGCCCGTGGTATGGTTTGTTTGCAATCGTGTCATTACGTTTTCGTGAGTCAGTACCATCATATGTCAATATGGCCTAAGTCCGAACACATCTTGTTGTCATCCCTGGATTTTTTTTTTTAGGAAGCTCAGAAGATAAAGTATTCCCACATTGTTTTCTAAGATTATTCCGGTGTTCTCGATCAAGGCGGGGTAGCAATGATAAAGGCTTCGGAGGCTTCTTAATTTATTCGTAATAACGTGAGGGTACACAGGCAGTGTGTTTGTGCCCATGGCCCGGGAGGCCCATGGCCCGGGAGGGAGAGAGGAGTAGGCCTTGTTGACTCAAGGATGCCTGGAAGAGAAGTGAGGAAGGAACATGGTGGGGCAGACTGACGTGGGTATGGCCCTATAGGTGGCAGCACGAGCATGGCACAAAATATGAACTCAGCTGGCAGACAGCATAGGCTGTCTATGCAGACAGTACAGGCTGTCTACAACATGACTACACACCATGAGGGTTCCCGGATTGAGTGGCAAATGTATTTGATGACATAGAACATTTATTTGTACTTTGTTTCCACAATATATTCGTCAGGACAGAGGAACAATATCCTAAAACGGGTCATTATCTGATGACTACCCCCTCCCCTCCACTGGCTCCCTATAGTCGGACGTGGATGACTGCAGTCCTGCTATTGTAGTTCTGTAAACTATATGGCAGTGGCGAGAAAGGTTTTCTTATGCTCATTTGGTTTAATAAAAGTAATATAATCAGACTAGGCATTAAACCCTGAAAGGTCTAACAGCGCTGTCTAGTAGACACACGAACATTGATCGTGTGGTGTCGCAGTTAGCTACGCTCAGTGATGCATCTCATTCCAGTATTCTGGATGCTGCTTGACTTCCCACAACTCGTCTCTTCTCAGGGCCACCTCTAACTTTGAACCGAATCCCGGGTGCATGCTGAGGTAGTGGAATGTTGAGAGTCTGATGATATCTGGAGTACACCTGGACGGGGTTTCGGGTCAACGCCTCCGCGGCTCGGACTGTGACCAGGCTGTTACTGCTGGTCGCACGTAAACCGACGTGAGAGTCACAGCCCGGCTGGTCAGGTACTGACTTAGGTGCCTGTCCAGCGCTTCTTGAAGGCAACCCCTTATGTATGATAGGTAGTTGAACAGTCTTGGATCCCTCACACTTACTGTGTTGTCTCTTAGTGTACTCGTGGTGTCCATGCTTTTCATTGGAGGGATGTTACATCTCCTGCCAAGTCTTTTGCTTTCGTAGTGAGTGATTTTAATGTACAGATTTGGGATTAATCCCTCTTGGATTTTCCAAGTGTATATTATCATGCATCTTTCTCGCCTGCATTCAAGGGAGTATATATTAAGGGACTTCAACTGTTTCCAGTAATTTAGGTGCTTTATAGTACTTATACGTGCCGTGAAAAATCTCTGTATATTCACCAGGTCTTGAATTTTGCATGGCTTGATAGGGGCCGTTAGTGTACAGCAATACTCCAGCCTAGAGAGAATAAGCTATTTAAAGAGAATCATCATGGGATTTCCATCCGTAGTTTTGAAGGTTCTCATTATCCATCCTATCATTTTCCTAGCAGATGTGGTGGATACATTGTTGTGATCTTTGAAAGTGAGATTCTCAGGCGTTATTACTCCCAGGTCCTTCACATTTGTTTCTCGCTCTATTGTGTGGTTGGAATTTGTTTTATACTCCGATGCAGTTTTAATTTTCTCGAGTTTTCCATAGCGGAATAATTGAAATTTGTCTTCATTGAACTTCATGTTGTTTTCTGCGGGCTATTTAAAGATTGGGTTGGTGTCTGCTTGGAGACTTGCCGTGTCTTCGATGGATGACACTGTCATGCAAATTCGGGTGTCATCCGCAGAGGACACGGTGCTACGGCTTGCATCTCTGTCTATGACAGATATGAACAGGATAGGAGAGAGTACTGTACCTTGTGGAATAGAGCTTTTCATTGTAGCCGCCTCTGACTTTATTCTGTTTAATATTACTCTTTGTGTTCTATTTGCTAGGAAGTTATCGATCCATCTACCAGCTTTTCCTCTTATGCCTTTATATCGCATTTTGTGTGCTATTATACCATGATCGCACTTGTCAAAGGCTGTTTATCACAAAGAAGGATCGATGGAGGAGGAAGGAGCCTTCAATGGATACGACTGGGGTATTGTGAATCCATCCATGTGGCCGGAGATAGCCAATCGCTGGACATGTTCTCGTGATGCATAGCAGCTTCAGTCAGTTATGAGTAGCCCGTGTCTTCATTCCGGCATTCTTGATTATCTGCTCTTCCTTCAACTCAGTCTAGTCAATTGTCAGGACCAGCCCCGACTTTGGGCCGAAGCCCGAATGCCGGCGTGACCCTAGGACTGGCCTGTGTGATTGTATACCTGGAGAGAGTTCCGGAGGTCAATGCCCCCTCGGCCCGGTCTGTGACCAGGCTTGCAAAAAATATCCAGTGCGGGGAGATGAGGTGTTACTTTACTATAAGAGACGTACTGGAACACGCTAAATTTCTTTTGTTTCAATTTCTTTTGTTTCAAAAACACATTTAAAATTATCTCTTTCTTGAAATCATAGCCTGGTTCTGTCCCACACTATAATGTGGATGTGTCTCGAGGTGTTGCAAACATGCGTTGGCATGATATTGGCTTGCATAGCAACGCTCTTCTTTCCGAGTAAGGAAAGCGAAAATTTGTGTATGCAATAATTTCGCAAAAATCATTCTGAACCTAAGGAAAACAATATATTTCATTGTGTTTCTTTATTATTAGGTTATTGTAAACTTATCTAAAATATATCTAGTTGGATTATGCTAAATTAAATGACACTTGCTATAATAAGGTTAAGTAAGTTTTCTAAGGTTCTTTTAGTACAAAATTAATAATTTTTACATTAACATAAATTAAAAAAATATATTTTTAAACGTATAAGAAATTTTTATAAAGGACATAATTTTAAATGAGTTCTTGCTAAATGACCAGTTTGACCTATTTGGCACGATATATATATATATATATATATATATATATATATATATTAGGAGTGGAGACGAATGGTTTTTGGGATTTGACGAGCTGCTGGAGTGTGAGCAGGGTAACATTTTGAAGGGATTTGGGGAAACCGGTTAGCCGGACTTTAGTCCTGGAGGTAGGAAGTAAAATGCCTGCATTCTAAAGGAGAGGTTTGGGATATTTGCTGTTTAGAGTTACATAAAGTGAAATTTCATATATATATATATATATATATATATATATATATATATATATATATATATATATATATATATATATATATATATATATATATATATCTAAAGTTTCTCAAGGAGCTGGGTGGAAAACTCATCATAGAAACCAAGGACCACAGGGCGACCAGTTTCCTCTTTCAGAGACTCAGTGTTGCGATCCAGAGGGAAATGCCTGCAGTATTCTGGGCACGCGGCCCACTGCCGGGGAGTTGGACGAAGTATTTGACATGTAGCTCTGAGTTATCTATGTTGTTTTACTCCCCATTGTATTTTGTCTTGAAATAAAGTTTGTAAAAAAAAAAAAAAAAGATGGGGTGGTAGGGGAAGTGGAATATTCAAATGGCTTTAGAAAGAAATCTAAATATTCTTCCTTGAAGTCTTTTTATCCACTTCTCCGAGGCAATGGGTCCCACAATTGACACCAGAGGTGGACCCCATCCTATATATATATATATATATATATATATATATATATATATATATAATCAGAATTTTGTGGGGCTCTAGGCAATAAATGTACGTTGACATTTATGTAAAATTGTCATTGTTATATAAAAGGAAGTAGCAATGTATAGTAAAGCGAGACACAAGGAGCTCCTGTATAAAGATTCGTTTATACAGATTTTTCTTCATGGCTGTTCGACCACATCGTGAAGTAAGCTATATAGTCTGTTGAGAAGATAAGAACAGTTTTTGCAACAAAAGAGATAAGTGTGTGGCGAGGGGAACTTTGTGGTTTTGAATTATTTTAGAAAAATTCAATATATTCCTAATGATTTTTTATGTTTACGGCAATGTTCGTAAACACTGTTCATTCTGTAACTTCAAGTAGCTCTAAGAAATGTTCTCATTAATAAATAATAATAATAATAAAAGGGAAATAATTTTAATGCAAATCAAAAATATATATATTAAAACTTGTATATTAAAAATCAGAATTTTATATTAAAGATTCCCTTTCACTTTATCACGAGGAAATAGGACCTATAATAATTATAATCATGAGAATGTATTTAATCCGTAAGGACCATACACTGCGGAAATAGCAGTGTGCCTCGCCGACATCAACAACACCTTTATGACGCCATCAGAGCTGCATTTATTGTCTTCCTTAATTCAACCTTCATTTTATTGTGTATAATATTGACATTTCGTAACATTTCCTTATTTTTTTTCGGAATTTTCACTATATGTATGTATGTATGTATATATATATATATATATATATATATATATATATATAT
>WNWK01002656.1:97500-200421 GCA_009830355.1 Cherax destructor
TGGTAGCTCCCTGGGAGGTATTGGAAGTTCCTTAGGTGGCATTGGTGGTCACGGTGGCTCCCTGGGAGGTATTGGTGGTTCATACGGTGTTAGGGGCTCCTTAGGTGGCATTGGTGGCTCCGTGGTAGGTATTGGAAGTTCCTTAGGTGGCACTGGTGGTCACGGTGGCTCCCTGGGAGGTATTGGTGGTTCATACGGTGTTAGAGGCTCCTTAGGTGGCATTGGTGGCTCCCTGGGAGGTATTGGAAGTTCCTTAGGTGGTGTAAAAACTTCCCTAGGTGGCATTGGTGGCTCCCTGGGAGGCATTGGAAGTTCCTTAGGTGGCATTGGTGGTCACGGTGGCTCCCTGGGAGGCATTGGAAGTTCTTTAGGTGGCATTGGTGGTCACGGTGGCTCCTTGGGAGGTATTGGTGGTTCATACGGTGTTAGAAGCTCCTTAGGTGGCATTGGTGGCTCCCTTGGAGGTATTGGAAGTTCCTTCGGAGGTGTTAAAAGTTCCTTAGGTGGGATTGGTGGCTCTTTCGGTGGTCACGGTGGCTCCCTGAGAAGTGTTGGCACTCTGGGAAGTGTTGGCACTAACTTTGTTGGTGTGAAGAGTTCATTAGGTGGTCATGGTGGCTCCTTGGGAGGTATTGGCGGATCCTTCGGTGTCCGTGGTGGACGAGGTGGAGCATACGGAGCATACGGAAAATAAATAACCTCATTGGTAAAATTTGCAGTGTGAACTGAAAATCAAATTTCTAATTATTTAGAAAAAATGAAATCGATTAGCAATAAAATCCTTGAATTCCTCTATACAATTATATATTTTTATCCTTATAACATTACACACACTCGTGTATATATATGTCGTGGCGAATAGGTATAATTGGTCAATTAGCAAGAATTCATTTAAAATTAAGTCCTTTCTAAAAAAAAATTCTAATACGTTTAAAGATATATTTTTTCATTTATGTTAATGTAAAAATTAACAATTTTGTTCAAAAAGAACCTTAGAAAACTTACCTAACCTTATTATAATAAGCGTAATTTAATTTAGCCTAATCTAACTAAATATACTTTACATAGGTTTACAATAATTTAATAATAAATACAATGAAATATATTTTTTCATTAGGTTCAGAACGATTTTTACGAAATTATTGCATACACAAATTTTCGCTTGCCCTATTCAGCAAGAAGTGCGTTTCTATTTAAGCCAAAATCGCACGTTTTTCGAATTCGGTAAAATTTATATATATATATATATATATATATATATATATATATATATATATATATATATATATATATATATATATATATATATATATATTATATATATATATATATATATATATATATATGCTAGGAATTCGCAAGAGCAGGCGAAATATTCACAAACACTGATCTCTGGCCGACGGAGACTCGAACCTACGAACCTCATGACAAGGTACGCAGTGCTTTACCGACCGTACCACACTGGTCCAATACCTTGGCATCCAGATTTCGCTAGACGTTATTCCAAGGCAGCCAGCTTTCAGGCAGGAAGGCTTACAGCTTTTCATCTCATCCCCGGTAAAGCACTGCGTACCTTGTCATGAGGTTCGTAGGTTCGAGTCTCCGTCGGCCAGAGATCAGTGTTTGTGAATATTTCGCCTGCTCTTGCGAATTCCTAGCATTGTAAAATCTCTAGTTGTGTCGATGCATGCAGGGGATGAGATGAAAAGCTGTAAGCCTTCCTGCCTGAAAGCTGGCTGCCTTGGAATAACGTCTAGCGAAAGCTGGATGCCAAGGTATTGGACCAGTGTGGTACGGTCGGTAAAGCACTGCGTACCTTGTCATGAGGTTCGTAGGTTCGAGTCTCCGTCGGCCAGAGATCAGTGTTATATATATATATATATATATATATATATATATATATATATATATATATATATATATATATATATATAATATTCTGTAGGATTCCAGCTTATGGACTGGCGAGAATGTAATTGAAATGACCAACACAATGGCAAGGAGACATAGAGATATATAGAACCTTGTATTAACGAGCTAGTTAAAGGTTTCTTATGATTGCATGTCTCCTTACCCCTTATGGACTAGTATTAGCTATAGAAATATTTTTCACCCCAGTTCTGAGTTAGGAAAAGCGTGGGTGTAATACAGTAGAATGGAGGAGAGGCATAGTTAAGACGGCGCACTCCAAGTGTGTGATTCTGGATAACACAGTTAACTTCATCTGTCAGCCGTGTCTTGGAAGCTTTGAATCAGCTTGGCGTAAAATGTCAGTGAAGCTGAAGCTCTCAGTGTTCTGCACAACTGTATTAGCAAGACTTGTAGCTGTTGATTCTAGGTAATTACGTCTGTGCAGCTCCTTTGTTATGAGTCTTTTCGTTGTTATTCCTGTTTATAGAAGAGGCACAGTTGCTCATGCCTCATATTTTATACATTTGACCGTAGCATGTACCTAGTGTGATAGTCGTAGCAACGTGACTACTGAAGGTATTAAGGTCCCAGCAACCATAATACCAGGAGATGTGTGAACAATTAATGCCTGGGACCCTATCAAAAGTTTTCACGGAGAAACCTTAACCCGACCAGCAGCCACTAACATATTTTATCTCTTATCCTTTCTAAATGAGCTGTTTTCAGGAGATGAGGTCGAATCATGATGACTCCGCTCCGTGAATTGTTACATTCGATCGTTACAAACTTTTAGTGAGTGCAAGAAATAATACACCTAAACACACTTCTACATGTTCCGGATTACTTAGGTTGTGTGTATATGGGACTGCAGGCTGCTAGGACAAACAGCCTGGCTGACCAGGCGGTCAACAGGGCAGCGATGATAGAAAAGCCCTGGAAATCAGTCACAGGTAAATCACAGGTTAAATAAAATCAGTACGAATTTTCAGAAGCATTGCCTTAACTTAGAAATAATGAGCTGTATGCGATTACGACGAATATTACGGTTTAGAAATTAGTTGTAAAGTCAAACTTGACAGCGTATTGGGTGCATTTTAAGCATTGCCTGGAATAAGACTGCGTGTCTTATTGTAACCTTCACGGCTGAGAGGACAGATCATAAATAATGTTACTTGAAACATCATATATTCATGACTTGCTTTGGAGTTAACTTAATCCAGACACTGTACAAAATCAAGGGATATCAATTTTAAGAATCAGGTCTAACCATATGCTAAACATCAAATAAATAAGTAAAAGAAATGAGAATAAAGAGTAAAAACAAGGAACAAAGTCACTCTACTAACCGACCATTATTACACAGGCTTGTGTTAAATTGTATAGAAACTTTTTTCTATCTCTTTATTTTGTTAACATTAATTTTTTGTTTAGCATATATTTAGATCTCATAATTATAATATTTTTTTCTGATTTTGTACAAAGCCTGATGATTCTCTCACTCATATATATAGGGACCCTCATCATCAGAGAAAATAATAAACTTGCTTCAGGGAAAACTCAAAGTTCTCCCTGAAGCTGTTTGAAAATTTTCTCCAACAACCTTCTATATTTTATATATATATATATATATATGTATATATATATATGTATATATATATGTATATATATATATATATATATATATATATATATATATATATATATATATATATATATATATATGTATATATATATGTATATATATGTATATATATATATGTATATATATATATGTATATATATATGTATATATATATGTATATATATATATGTATATATATATGTATATATATATATGTATATATATATGTATATATATATATATATATATATGTATGTATATATATATATATATATATATATATATATATATATATATATATATATATATATATATATAGGTTGAAGGAGACTCGAACCTACGAACTTTGAGATAAGGTACGCAGCGTTCTACACACCGTACCACACTGGTCCAGTACATTGCGCCCAGCTAACGTGAGACGTTTTGATCCAAGACATCCAGCCTTCAGGTAGGTGGTTTTAAGATTTTTACATTGTAAAAATCTCTCGTCGGTCAATGCATTCAGGGGATGAGATGAAAAGCTTAAAACCACTTGCCGGAAGGCTGGCTACCTTGAACCAAAACATCTAGCGTTAGCTGGGCGCAGAGGTGTTGGACCAGTGTGGTACGGTGGTAGAGCACTGCGTACCTTGTTCCAAGGTTTGTAGGTTCGAGTCTCCTTCGACCTGAGATTAGTATTTGTGAATATTTCGCCTGTTCTGCGTATTCTAAAAGCACACACACACACACACACACACACACACACACACACACACACACACACACACACACAGTGTTAGTATAATGGTACAAGGGATAATAGTAAAAAATATATACAGGAATTGAAAGTTTTATTAAGACTGTATTTCTATCTAATTGGAAAATTAATTATCAGTTTCATTACAGCCTTTAGTAGTGTGGTTAATTACTTTCCATACTTACCGTATAGTCCACCACGTCTACCATGGCCACCGAAGGAGCCACCAACACCACCGAAAGAGCCACCAAAACCTCCCAGGGAGCCACCGTGACCACCTAGGCCAACACCAACTCCAACACCTCCCAGAGAGCCACCACCAAAACCACCCTTGATGCCGCCATGACCGAAGCCCTTACTAACAGTACGGCTAACGAGGCCACCGATGGCTGGCGTAATGATTGCACCGCCACCCACACCTTTGTAACCCCCGCCATGACCATGTCCTAGGCCACCTCCAAAGCCGCCGCCGCCTCCGAAGCCTCCGCCTCCGAAGCCGCCGCCTCCGAAGCCTCCGCCTCCGCCTCCGAAGCCTCCGCCTCCGAAGCCTCCTCCGAGGCCTCCTAAGCCGCCTCCTAAGCCGCCTCCTAAACCGACGGAGGAACCGCGGCCGTAGAGACCACCAGCTCTGCAGGAGCCCAGCAGGAGGGCAGCACTCACGCTGATCAACAACAGTTTCTGTAAAACATTGATACATATAAGTCAGACAAAAAAATAAACATTTAAAAACTTTTTTATGAAACGATTTCAAGTACACAAAAGGAATAACATCTTGTAATATTCAGTACACTATATATATATATATATATATATATATATATATATATATATATATATATATATATATATATATATATATATATAAAGATTCAACCACTACATATCGGTAAAGACGTCTTACCATGGTTAGGGTTCTCAGGATATGAGCTGCAGATGTGGAGGAGTTGTCTCCTTATATACTGCCTGAAGGGCCTCACCTCTGCCCATCGTCAAGGCAACGTATTGCTACTGACTTGTCGTCCTTCATGGGTAAGTATCATGCGGGGTTTCCTTGCGGATAACAGTCTAACTGTTCCTACATGGATCCACTACATCCATGACGTAAGTTCATTCGTTGATATGTTTGTGTATATATATATATATATATATATATATATATATATATATATATATATATATATATATATATATATATATATATATATATGTCTTCAATTAGCATGAAGTCATTTAAAATTAAGTCCTTTCTAAAATTTTCTCTTACGCGTTTAAAGATATATTTTTTTCACATATGTTAATGTAAAAATTAATTATTTTGTACCAAAAGATCCTTAGGAAACTTAGCTAACCTTATTATAACAAGCGCAGTTTAACTTAGCCTAATCCAACTAAATATATTTTAGATAAGTTTACAATAATTTAATAATAAGCAAACACAATGAAATATGTTTTTCGTTAGGATCGGAATGATTTTTGCGAAATTATTGCATACACAAATTTTCGCATGCCTTATTCGGCAAGAAGAGCATTGCTATTTAAGCCAAAATCGCAAGTTTTACCTATTCGGCACGACATGTGTCTAATTTATATATATATATATATATATATATATATATATATATATATATATATATATATATATATTGGTTTTTTGTGCCATAACTTTGCCATGCAATCTGAGCGTAACGAAAAATAATATATATATGGATTTTAAGTATTTTTTAATAAATTTAAATTGACCTATGATATAGCATAATTTCCATATAAAAAAATTGCGTTGCTTTAAGTGAGGTTAGGTGACGTTTCTGGAAATCTTTATATAATTGGCAAAGACAAAAATTATTTGAAAAAAAAAAAAAAAAATTTAAGGACGTTCGGCCTTTTCGTCAAGTTCAGCTTATTAAACACCACACACACACAAATTCACACACACATACACATTCACACACACATTCACACACATTCACACACACACACACACACACACACATACATACACGCCCCGATGGCATGGTGGCTAGCGCTCTTGCTTCACGCACGGAGGGCCCGGGTTCAATTCCCGGCGGGGCCGAAACATTTCGAAGTGTTTCGTTACACACACACACACACACACACACACACACACACACACACACACAGGAGCTATGACTCGACCCCTGCAACCACAACTAGGGGAGTACACACACACACACGCACGCACCCTCATACACGCCCATACACGCACGCGCGCGCACACACACAACCTTCTCAAAACAGGCCAAGTGCTTTTCACAACTGGTAACTAACACACACACACACACACACACACACAAACACCAAACCTGACAGGAAGGCATCAATGAGTCATGGTACGGGACAAGGTGTCGGAGTGGGCGCCTGTGATGAGCGGGCTTCCACAGGGGTCAGTCCTAGAACCGGTTCTGTTTCTATAATATGTGAATGACATGACGAAAGGGATAGGCTCAGAAGTGTGTCTTGTTTGCAGACGACGTCAGGTTAATGAATTCAATCGGAGGAGGACCAGGCAGGACTATAAAGGGATTTGGACAGGCTACAAGCCTGGTCCAATAAATGGCTTCTTGAGTTCAACCCCGCCAAGTGCAAAGTCATGAAGATCGGGGAAGGGCAAAGAAGACCGCAGACTGAATACAGTCTAGGGGGCCAAAGACTACAAATCTCACTCAAAGAAAAGGATCTTGGGGTGACCATAACACCGAACACATCTTATGTGCCCATCGTAATGTTATTCTTAGGTTTGCTAGTCGCCCGTATGCTGCAGCATTCTGACATCTCAGTAAGGAGTCGTTCAGGTCTCTGTACACCGTGTACATCAGGCCCATATTGAAGTATGCAGTGCCAGTTTGGAAACCACACCTGGCTAAGAACGACATGAAATTAAAAAAAAGTGCAAAAATTTGCAACGAGACTAGTCCTGGAGTTAAGGGGCATGTTCTACAAGGGCAGGTTAAGGTAAATCGACCTGACGACACTGGAGGACAGGAGGGACATGTTAACAACATATAAAATACTGAGAGGAAAGCCGCTCTCTCTACAGGAGAAGGCGAAGAATCACTGAGCTCCTCAAGAATGCTAGATTATCTGAAACAAGGAGGGAAGCGCTAAACAGGGAAGTGGAAAATACTGATACTCATACAGAATCCAGGAGAGACAAGAGGATCTAAAAGCGATTAGTGAGATTGAAAGAAATTCGAAATATTTCTAGAATAGGGCCCCTGCTCAGACAAGACGGATCCTACATAGATGACAACAAACAAATGAGAGATACTGAAATCTCAATACGACTGTTTAGGGAACCACTAATCAGTCTAAAGATAAACAATCCAAATAATTTTCTTCATGAATGAACCTCATAACCCTGTCAATGTATGCCAAATTCCTGACATAACTAGACTTTGAGAAATTCATTGACATCATGCCCATGCACTCAGCCACAGGCCCAGACTCGTGTTCATTAAGAACTGCAAGAAACCTCTCGCGCGGGCTCTAAGTATGGAGAAGGAGCATAGACACTGATGAGATTCCATAGTCGGAACGGATATAGCCCCACTTCATAAAGGTGGCAGCAAAGCAATAGCTAAGAACTATAGACCAATAGATCTAATATCCCACATAAAAATCTTTGGAAGAGTTATAAGAAATAGGATTGCAAACCACTTGGATTCCCAACAATTGCACAATCCAGGGCAACATGGTTTCAGAGCAGGTCGCTCCTGCCTCTCTCAACTACTGGATCATTATGATGTGGTCTTGGATGCACTGGGAAACAAACAGAATGCAGATGTAGTATTCACAGATTTTACAAAAGCCTTTGACAAGTGCGACCATGGTGTAATAGCACACAAAATGCGTGCTAAAGGGATAACTGGCAAAGTGGGCAGATGGATCTTCTTTCTAACCAATCGAACACAGAGTAGTGGTAAACAGAATTAAATCGGAAGCTGCCATAGTGAAGAGCTCTGTTTCACAAGGCACAGTACTCGCCCCTATCCTGTTCCCCATCCTCATATCAGACATACAGATAAGTAAACCACAGCCCCTTATCATCCTTTGCAGACGATACTAGGATCTGCATGAGTGTCATCCATTGAGGACACGGCAAATCTGCAAGAAGATATAAACCAAGTTTTCCAATGGGCAACGGAGAACAATATGTTATTCAATGAAGACAATTTCCAACAACTCCGTTATGGAAAACTGGAGGAAATAATAGCTAGAACTGAGTATACTACAAACTCTAATCACATAATAGAGCGGAAAAGTTATGTGAAAGACCTGGGAGTGGTAATGTCTGAGGATCTCGTCTTCAAGGATCATACAGTGTCACTATCACATCTGCGAGGAAAATGATAGGATGTATAATGAGAACATTCAAGACAAGAGATGCCAAGCCAATGATCCTTTTTAAATCACTTGTTCTCTCTAGACTGGAATACTGCTGTACATTAACATCCCCATTCAAGGCAAGTGAAATTGCAGATCTAGAGAATGTAGAGAGAACCTTTATTGCACATATCAGTTCCATCAAACACCTTAACTACTGGGAACGCTTGGAAGCACTTGACTTGTACTCACTGGAGCGCAGGCAAGAGAGATGCATCATAATGTGCACCTGGAAGATCCTGGAGGGACTGGTCCCTAATCTGCACTCACAAATCACTCCATACGAAAGCAAAAACTTGGCAGACTTTGCAACATAGGACCAATGAAAAGTAAGGGAACCACTAGTACACTAGGAGAAAACACAATGAGTGTCCGGGGCCCAAGACAGTTCAACAACCTCCCACCAGCCATAAGGGGAATTACCAATAGACCCCTGGTTGTCTTCAAGAGGGAACTGGACAGATTCCTAAAGTCAGTGCCGGATCAGACGGGCTGTGGTTCGTACGAGGGACTACGTGCGGCCAGCAGTAACACCCTAGTTGATCAGGCCCTGATCCACCGGGAGGCCTGGTCGTGGAAAGGGCCGCGGGGGCGTTGATCCCCGGAATACCCTCCAGGTGAACTCCAGGAAGACAGGGATAGGATGTTCCACAGATGGGACATACCAACAAGGTGTCACAATTGGAATTTGAAAGACTTAGATGAGTCAAAGGAATGTTAGGAAGCATTTCTTTAGTCACGGAGTTGTCAGGAAGTGGAAAAGTCTGGAAAGGGAGGTGGAGGTAGAATCCATACATAGCTTTAAGAAAAGATATGATAAAGCTCAGGGAGCAAGGAGGGAGTGACTTAGCAGCGACTAGTGAAGAGGCGGGGCCAGGAGCTATGAGTCGACCAGTGCAACCACAATGCAGGATCGAGAAACAGGACTTTTCTACTGTGGAGAAGTTAACTGCTGGTTTCATTAGGACGTGGTATACGACGAAGGACTTTCCAAAATGAGTTCAATATTGGTCGATTCTATGCCAAAGCGTGAAGCAATTCTTATAACAGCAAAGGATAGTCATATATCTTATCAAATCACTTATCTGTCATATTGTCGTGTTTTTTTTTAAATAAACATTAATTTTTCAAATAAATGTCATAATTCATCAATGTCCCAATTAATAAGCACAGTACTTTATATAGTGTGTTGTATGTGTAATGGTACAAGGGATAATAAATGATAACCATATATAGGAATTTAAAATTTTATTAGGATTGCATTTCTATTTAATTAGAAATTTAATTATCAGTTTCATTACAGCCTTTAGTACTGTGGTTAATTACCTTCCATACTTACTGTATAGTCCACCACGTCCACCATGGCCACCGAAGGAGCCACCAACACCACCGAAAGAGCCACCAAAACCTCCCAGGGAGCCACCGTGACCACCTAAGCCAACACCAACTCCAATACCTCCCAGAGACCCACCACCAAAACCACCCTTGACGCCGCCATGACCGATGCCCTTACTAACAGTACGACTAACGAGTCCACCGATTGCTGGCGTAATGATTGCACCGCCACCCACACCTTTGTAACCCCCGCCAAAGCCACCATGACCAACTCCGAGGCCTCCTCCGAGGCCGCCTCCGTGGCCTCCTCCGAAGCCTCCTTCGAAGCCTCCTCCGAAGCCTCCTCCTAAGCCTCCTCCTAAGCCACCTCCTAAGCCGCCGCCTAAACCAACTCCATGTCCACCAGAGATGACTCCAATGGAGGAACCGCGGTTGTAGAGACCACCAGCTCTGCAGAAGCCTAGCAGGAGGGCAGCACTCACGGTGATCAACAACAGTTTCTGTAAAACATTGATTCACACATGTCAGACAAAAAAAAATTAAAACATCTTAATACGATTTTACATTCACAAAAGGAATAATATTTTGTAATGTTCAATACACTAAAGATAACTTTAAATTAATAAATATATCTCACGATTGTCACTACACAAGGAAAAAGGCGTCTTACCATGGTTAGGGTTCTCAGGATATGAGCTGCAGATGTGGAGGAGTTGTCTCCTTATATACTGCCTGAAAGACCTCACCTTTGCCCATCGTCAAGGCAACGTATTGGTACTGGCTTGTCGTCGTTCAGGGTTGATTATTACGCGGGATTTCATTACGGATAACAATCTAACTGTTCCTAGATTGACCCACTACATCCATGACATAACTTCATTAGTTGATATATATATATATTATATATATATATATGTCGTGCCGAATAGGTAAAACTTGCGATTTTGGCGTAAATTGCAAAGCTCTTCTTGCCGAATAAGGCAAGCGAAAATTTGTGTAAGCAATAATTTCGCAAAAAATCATTCTGAACCTAACGAAAAAATGTATTTCATTATGTTTGTTTATTATTAAATTATTGTAAATTTAACTAAAATATTTAATTGGATTAGGCTAAATTAAATTGCGTTTGTTATAATAAGGTTAGGTAAGTTTTCTAATATTCTTTTGGTACAAAAATATTAATTTATACATTAACGTAAATGAAAAAAATATATCTTTAAATGTATAAGAGAAAATTTTAAATGAGTTTTTGCTAATTGACAAGTTTTACCTATTCGGCACGACACACACACACATATACAAAAGTACAGAAGGCAAAGAACCCAGGAAAATAAAGAGATTAGTCGACAAGCCAGAAACGAGTATGCACAGATACAGTACGACAGTACGAAAACAACATAGCATCGAAAGTCAAGTCTGACCCGAAACTGCTGTATAGCCACTTCAGGAGGAAGACAACAGTCAAAGACCAGGTGATCAGGCTGAGGAAAGAAGGTGGGGAGCTCACAAGAAACGACCAAGTAGTATGTGAGGAGCTCAACACGAGATTTAAGGAAGTATTTACAGTGGAGGCAGAAGGGACACTAGGAAGACAAAACAGAGGGGTACACCAACAAGGGATATACCAACAAGTGTTGGATGAAATACAACCGAGGACGAGGTGAAGAAGCTCCTAAGTGACCCTGATACCTCAAAGGCGATGGGACCAGACATCTCTCCGTGGGTCCTTAGATAGCAGAGATACTGAGTGTGCCACTAACCACAATTTTCAACACTTAACTTGAAACTGGACAACTACCTGAGGTATGGAAGACGGCAAATGTAGTCCCATCTTTAAGAAAAGAGACAGAAACAAGGCACTAAGCTATAGACCAGTGTCACTGACGTGTATAGTACGCAAAGTCACGGAGATTATCGGGAGGAGAGTGGTGGAGCACCTGAAACGGAACAAGATTATAAACGACAGCCAGCACGGATTCATGGAAGGCAAATCCTGTGTCACAAACCTACTGGAGTTTTATGATAAGGGAGGGGTGGGTTGATTGCATTTTTTTGGGACTGTAAGAAGGCCTTCGACACAGTTCCTCACAAGAGATTAATGCAGAAGCTAGAGGATCAGGCACGTATAACAGGAAGGGCACTGCAATGGATCAGAGAATACCTGACAAGGGAGGCAACAGCGAGTCATGGTACGTGATGAGGTATAACAGTGGGCGCCTGTGACGAGCGGGGTCCCACAGGGGTCAGTCCTGGGACCAGTGCTATTCTTGGTATATGTGAATGACATGATTGAAGGGATAGACTCAGAAGTGTCCCTGTTTGCAGATGTGAAGTTAATGAGGAGAATTAAATCAGATGTGGATCACTCAGGACTACAAAGAGACCTGGAGAGGCTGGACGCGTGGTCCAGAGAACTGGCTCCTAGAATTTAACCCCGCCAAATGCAAAGTCATGAAGTTCGGGAAAGGGCAAAGAAGACCGAAGACAGAGTATAGGCTAGGTGGCCAAAAATTGCAAACCTCACTCAGGGAGAAATATCTAGGGGTGAGTATAATACCGAGCACGTCTCCGGAAGCACATATTAACCAGATAACTGCTGCGGCAAATGGGCTCCTGGCAAACCTGAGAATAGAGTTTCGATACCTCAGTAAGGAATCGTTCAAGACTCTGTACACTGTGTACGTCAGGCCCATACTGGAGTACGCAGCACCAGTTTAGAACCCACACCTGGTCAAGAACGTCAAGAAATTAGAGAAAGTGCAAAAGTTTGCAACAAGGCTGGTTCCTGAGCTAAGGGGATTGTCCTACGAAGAAAGGTTAAGGAAAATCGGCCTGACGACACTGGAGGACAGGAGGGTCAGGGAAGACATGATAACTATATACAAAATACTGCGTGGAATAGATAAGATGGACAGAGACAGGATGTTCCAGAGATGGGACACAGAAACAAGGGGTCACAATTGGAAGTTGAAGACTCAGATGTGTCAAAAGGATGTTAAGAAGTATTTCTTCAGCCACAGAGTTGTTAGGAAGTGGAATAGTCTGGCAAGTGACGTAGTGGAGGCAGGAACCATACATAGTTTTAAGACGAGGTATGATAAAGCTCATGGAGCAGGGAGAGGGAGGACCCAGTAGCGGTCAGTGAAGAGGCGGTGGTCAGGAGCTGAGTCTCGACCCCTGCAACCACAAATAGGTGAGTACACACACACACACACACCACACACACACACACACACACACACACACACACACACCACACACACACGCACACACACACACACACACACACACACACACACACACACACACACACAGGTTAATTGGAAGAGGAGTAAATTTTGTGTTGAGTTCTTTTCAGAAGAGTTTCCGACTTACGGCAGAAATCCAGCTGTAGTGTTACCCTTAGACTATCGTCAGTGTTACAAAAGCTGTTGTTCTGTATGGCTGCTCCTGCAAGCGTGATCCGTGAATGAATGTGATTACGGAAAATTCTCCCCTTCGATTCATGATTACTGCTGAAATTCACAATGGATGTTACACCTAGGAAGCATGGAAGTAATTTTTTCTTGGAAAATATGCTGATTTGAGTATCAAACAGATCGCCAAAAATTTGCGCCTAACAAAGTCAACTGTTAGTCGGATTTTGAAGAGAGCAGACGTCACTGGTAATTGTGGAGCGAAGCGTTGTGGAAGATGTAGAAAACACATGACAAAAACTTCACAATGACAAGGTTAGCATATGAAGGATCCAAAGAAAACCAGCAAAGATCTACAGAGACTACAGTAGACTCTTCAATTGTTCGACCAAGGCTCCTTGAAGTTGGTATAACTGCCAGGAAGCCGGTAAAGAAATAATTGTTGACTGCTGCTGGCAACGGTGGGCATTAGATCATAAGGGATGGACTAGAGATGAATGGAGAGAAGTTATATTTTCAGATGAGGCGCATTTTGAAGTACATGGTTAAAGATTAGTGGTATTGAGACGGTGCAAAGGCGAACCTCTTCGGAATGGACACATTCAACAAGCGTCAAAACATCCACCTAAGATGTTTGGGGTACTTTTACTGATAAAGACCCTGGATGGCTTGTTAGTGTTGAGAGAACGATGATCAGTGACTAATACAACGCAATCCTAGCAACTCATTTGCTTCCCACTCTTCTTAGAGACTTTACTGATTGAGAAGGTATTTTCCAGCAGGATCTTGCTCCATGCCACACTTCCAGAAAAATGGTAATATACTTCAAAGAGGCTAAGCATTCTAAACTGGCCTGGAATTTCTCCTGACCTTAACCCAACTGAGTATCTATTATCAATAACAGAACGCAGGATCCCGAAAGAGGAGAGTTCAACTGTGGAGAAGCTAATTGCTGCTGTTATTAGGACCTGGTACCACGACGAAGAACTTGACAAAATGTATTCAGTATTGGTCGATTCTATGCCAACTCGTGAAGCAATGGTTATAAAAGAAAAGGATAGTCATAGTTCTTATTAATTAATTTATCTGTCATATCATTGCCGTGTATTTTTCAAAAAAACATAAATTTTTCAAATTAATGTCTTATTTCATCACAGTCCCAGTTAATATGCACATTACTGTGTGTGTGTATGTATGTATGTATATATATATATATATATATATATATATATATATATATATATATATATATATATATATATATATTGTGTGTGTGTGTGTGTGTGTCGTGCCGATTAGGTAAAACTTGCTATTTTGGCTTAAATAGCAACGCTCTTCTTGCCATATAAGACAAGCGAAAATTTGTGTATGCAATAATTTCGCAAAAATCATTCTGAACCTAACGAAATTTTTTTATATTTTATTGTGTTTGTTTATTATTAAATTATTGTAAAAGTATCTAAAATATATTTAGTTGAGTTAGGCTAAATTAAACTGCGCTTGTTATAATAAGGTTAGGTAAGTTTTCTAAGTTTCTTATGGTTCAAAATTAAGAAATTTTACATCAACATAAATGAAAAAAATATATCTTTAAACGTATAAGAGAAAATTTTAGAAAGGACTTAATTTTAGATGAATTCTTGCTAATTGACCAATTTTACCTATTAGGCACGACATATATATATATATATATAAAATATATAATATATATATATATATATATATATATATATATATATATATATATATATATATATATATATATATATATATATATATATATATATATATAATTATACATTCACACACACACTTGCACATTGCAAATAGCTAATCAGCCAATCACGTGGCAGTACCTCACTGACTGAAAGCATACAGACATGATCAATAAGTTCAATTGTTGTTCAGACTTAACATCAGAATGAGGAATAAACGTGATCTAAGTGACTTTGAAAGTGGATCGGCTGTCGGTGCCAGACTTTTTTTTTTTTTTTTTTTTTTTTTTTTTTAGTATTTCGGGAACTGCTGGTCGGGAATTTTTACGCACAACAGTCGCTAGATTTTATAGTGAATGTTGTGAAAAATACTCATCATCCAGTGAATGGCAGTTCTATGGGAGAAATCTCTGATAGAGGTGTCAGAGGAGAATGGCCAGACTGGTTCAAGCTGACAGGATGGTGGCAGTAACTCAGATAACCTGGCGTAACAATAGTGGAGAGCAAAAGATCATCTCTGAAGCCACAACACGTAATATCTTGAAGTGGATGGACTAGAACAGCAGCAGATCACACAGGTTCCTCACGTGTCTGCTAAGAACACAGGAAGCGGAGGCTATAGTGGGCACATTCTCAAAAAAACTGGACAGCTATAGATTGGAAAAAATGTCGCCTGTTCTGACGAATTGCGATATCTTCTCTGACATTTGCTTGACCTTTAAGCTCCTTTGATGCTAGACAAAGATATTTATGGTGATGAATAATGAAGGTTTTGAATCACTATCGTTTGATATACATTTAGTGTGAGAAGGCAGGCGTGCTATCAAATGAACATCGCAAGCTGATACCTCTTAAAAAAAGTGGAGGCCGATGACGCAACAAATAAATACAGGTTGAGCGGCGTCCTAATTATATTTTTATTGAAGCTAGCGGGTACACTCCCGCTTCCGCGTTCTTCAATGTCAGGTGAATCTTTGTTTCTTAACTACGAGTCGGTTCATTTGTATGACAGAAATTAAGGTACTACCTAGTGATAGTTCGCTTTTTTTCTAAAAAGCGTTTTTTTTTTTAACGTTTATTATTATTATTATTAATATTTCTTATTAATATTATTTACTGGCAGTTTTACTAACAGTAAAGTAGTAAGGGTAGCACTAGCAGTCGTAGCTGTAATATTACTTTTAAAAGTAGTAAGAGCCGTGGTACTAGCTGAAGCAGTGATCGTAATACCAATAGATCATAGGCATTATCAGTTTTTGTAATCACAATTCTTATCCCCATTAACTTTATAATTTTCATTATAAGAAGTTAAATCTTTAACATCATACTCTCTCACCTTAAGCTATTGTTGTTTGTAAACGGCCACGACATAGACCGCACTTTTTTTTTATTCTAGTTTTTAGTATAAAATACATCTTGAGGTGATCTCGCGGACCGCAAGGTAAAACAAATTACCCCTGAACGCAAATGGCAAATCAAGTCCAGTGTCATTATTAGATTCGTTGCTGATTCATTTTTAACTCTTGTATGAACTCTTAATTTCATTCACTGCTTTCCCACATCTAGTTGTATCCTCAGAGTTTTTTGTTTTCATACGACTTTTGCCTCGTGGACTTAGTTATAACAGGAATCCGTAAAAAAAAAAATTGTTTTTCTTGTTATAGGTTTTAGGTAGAATATCCTGCGCCGAGAGGTAGGGTGTGGTGCTGACCGTGTTGGTTAGGGTATTCATAGCTGAGCTGAATTTCAAGGATACGCTGCTCATCTACCATCTCATTCTGTCTGACTTTAAGCTTATAAAAAAATATTCCCTCCTTTGCATTTAATTAGCTTTATTTCGTATTAATATTGGTAGAATTACCGACAATTTGTTAAGTAAAGGGACACAAATGCAACTAATGTGACATTTTATTGTGGCAACGTTTCGCTCTCCAGGAGCTTTGTCAAGCTTGACAAAGCTCCTGGAGAGCGAAACGTTGCCACAATAAAATGTCACATTAGTTGCATTTGTGTCCTTTTACTTATCTATACTTATCTATATGTATTGCTGTTTGATCATCATACAGCATACAGTGTGTACTTTGAGTCGCCCGAGACACTAATCTCAAAAAAATCGGTGGTGTACATACTATACTAGAAGCTTGTGAAGATGGTCTTAACAAGCTGGCCAAAGTTAGTATGATGCAAAGTGATTCTAGTAGGAATCTAAGTAATTCAAACCCCACATTGAACAGAGGACAGTGTCAATGTTATTGACAACTGAGTACTCGTTTCGTATCCACTTTCTTAATGATTTGCAATAATTTATATAGAACTCGCATCCCTGAACGATGATGCTGCACTTTAAGTTCTTGATCTTCAAGGAAAGTATAACAGGCAGACTTAGTTTCATTTTTTTTTCATCTGGTCAGGCAGCACCTCTCCTGAAAACCCGTTTTCCCTCACACATTCGCTGAATGTCATTAAAATACAATGTTATATACATATCTTGAAATATATATAGTATGTGAATTACTCCTTGATTTCTTGATAATGTGAAAAATCACGAAAGGCTTGGAATTTAGCTATTTTTGCATTGTGATTTTTTTTTTGCACACACACACAGACTGTTATTATTACCTTATAAATGAAGAAGTCAGTCATTAGCATTACATAAAAAATGTGGGCAGGGTAATCCCCGTAAAACAAGGACAAGATCTATGTAATAGGTAGCGCTCATGGCCAGCCACTTAGAAACACTGAGTCCTTGTGTTGGTGTAGGGCAGAGGTGATCACCTGGGAGGTTGTATATAAGACAACACACGCGAGCACTCGAGACCTCGACTTCCAGCATCCTGAGACACCTGGTACGATCTCGGTGGCAGAAGTCATAATGCTTGTCTAGGCAATAAATACTGTACTTGATGCTACTATCATCATATTAATGGTATATATCACTGACACGTGGATGAATAAGGCACATATACAGCAGCTGTGTTTTTTGTCCAAAGGCTTCACCTGCTCAGTAGGCTCCTACAATAATTACAGAGGTGACTTTATTACTGAAGATAGCTGAAGCACTGGCAGCAGAAGCGATGAGGTATGTCTTCACTTCTGCTCTCTCCAGTATGTGTCACCTCTGTATTCGATTGTAGAAGCTTCCACAATGAAGATACACGTCTCCTGCACATGTGTCTTACCCATATCGACTATTATTAGAATCTGTTTTAATGTATCATACATGTGCAAAAAATCATTGCGGATAAATTGTATTATCCATGGTGATGGAGACGACCGCAAAACCCGTAGGGGTTATCCAGCGGTTTGGGAAATGGGGAAAGAATCAGGTTCGAGTGAGGAAAATGGGAGATCTCAGGCCTGATTGTATTTGACCAATGGAAAAAACGTCTATCATACTTAGATTTCCAGATGTTGTCTTATTCACTGGGTGTTAATTTCTTCCAGTTTAATTGAATGAATTTGGGGAAATTTAAATACAGGTTTTCCAGAGGTTATTTGTGAATGCCTCATCCGATTAGCTACAAACCTTCAATGCCGACTACCTGAAAATGCGGCTTCTGAGTGACTTCAAACTTCAGGTGCTGGTGCATTTCAGAATATTGATCTCTGTGAGATAACTAGAGAATGTTCCTTCTAATTAGTATTAAAATCTTTCATAGTGTATCATAGTGGAAGGCTAAAATTCTGTGGCTGATGTGTTGGAATTAGTATTAAAATCTTTCATAGTATATCTTAGTGCAAGGTTTAAATTCTGTGGCTGATGTGTTGGTTCCAATATGTTGTTTTTATTCATAAAATTGGAGCATATTCGTTTTCATTTGATAACTTATGAATGTTTGTTTCTTGTTGCCTTCCACTTTTCAATGTTGATATTTAGCTACAGTAGAAACTTATGCCGCCCATCTTACTAATCTTGTCGCGTTTATAAGGTATAGAGGGCGAGGCCTGTTGGATATTACGACAACTTTCAAGGGACATTAAAATAGAGGGGGCTAGGCTTCTGGGAGACGGGGAAACCTTTCTCGGATCACGCATTAAAGACGTCTAGCAAACATAGTCGGAGAGTAATTCTAGAAATAATTAAAAATAGTAATCAATAGAGGCCTTAAATGTGGCTTGGCTCTTTTTTTCAGTGAACACTAAGTGGATTAAATACCGTACTTCATATTTTTTTCTAAAATCCCATCATGGTCTATATTTGTGAAATATAATTAAATAAGTCAAAAATTATATGCAATTGATTACATTAAATTGCAGATCAATTAGAAAATAACATTTGCCTTAGCCAATAACATCACGATTCAAGAGACATTTTACATAACAAGCAACACAAATTACAACACTTTACATATAAAATATATTACTGTCTTTCTGAACTTGATTTCAGTTAGGAAACACATTAATATAATACAATAATATAATAAAAGTAACATTATTATGCATGGATAATTTTACAATGTCAGCTGACTTTCATATTAAAGCCTCACAGTAAAGTGAAATTCATTGAACCACAAAATAAAATCAGTTATAATAATTGGAAGCCTTAGTGGATCAAATTTATCATATCCGCACTAAATGGACATATGAGCAATGATTATAACCAAAACTCTGAACACACTTGATACAGAGATCACTGTCATACTTAAAAATCCTATCATTGTTGAAAAAAAGAAATAAGATGTTCAAATCCTATGAAGGTCAGGAGGGTTGATGGAGGATAACTGCAACATTTATACTGTATATATATATATATATATATATATATATATATATATATATATATATATATATATATAAGGGAGGTACCACCTCTAGAACTTTACTGAGGACCCTCATCCCCAGAGAAGACAATAAACGTACCTCAGGGAAAACTCGAGGTTCTCCCCGGAGCTGTTTGAATATTTTCTTCTACCACCCCCTATATATATTATGTGTGTACTTTATTAATAGACAGAATACATTGACAGAAAACACAAACATGAACATGAATACATTGGTACAATATATCAAAGATTATGAATCTCCCCCAGCTCCTATATATATATATATATATATATATATATATATATATATATATATATATATATGTGTATAAAGCTGCTATGTCTTTCCCACAGGGCTCAGCAGGAGGTTTCACTGGTTTAAGGCCACAACACTTAAAACAAATGCTCAACCCAGGTCTTGGTGAGGTCTCTGAGAGATTGTTGTCTGAACTCACCAAATTTTCCAATGTGTGCCTGGCTGGTAGTGTCCCACAGGCCATTAGACCCCTTTTCTTTGGTGCCTCACTGTGTGCCCTCCGGAAAAAGGATGGAGGAATCAGGCCCATTGCAGTGGGCAACACCCTTCGGCGCCTAGTTGCCAAGGCTGCAGTACGAAGGGTGAGTCAAGATGCTGCCTCAATGTTGAAACCAACTCAGCTCGGTTTTGGTGTTCAACAAGGCTGTGAAGCAGCTGCCCATGCAGCCCGAGTATACATCAACAACATGTCCAATGAAAAAGCTTTAATCAAATTGGACTTTGCCAATGCTTTCAACTCAGTCAGAAGGGATGCTGCTCTCCAAGCAGTTTCTAGGCACTTTCCTTCCTCTATCCTTTCATAGAATCGTGTTACAGTGTGGCTTCTAAACTTTTGTTTGGGGACCATGAAATTGACTCGTGTGAGGGTGTGCAACAGGGGGACCCTCTTGCTCTCTTTCTATTCTGTCTAGCCATCAAGGATGTCACAGAAGCATTGTCCAGTGAGCTCAATATCTGGTTCTTGGATGATGGCACCCTAGCTGGCACTGCACAATCTCCCCTAGGAGACATCAGGAAAATTAAAGATATGGTAGGTAGCCTGGGCCTATCTTTAAACCCCACCAAATGTGAGATAGTTTCCACCAATCCACAGATGATCCAGGACATTAGGGCTGTTTTACCAGGGGCACGAGCCATCGATCCAGCCAACAGCACTCTCCTTGGTGCTCCTCTTGGGCCCAATGCCATCGATCTGGTCCTGGAAAAAAAAATCTCCGACCTCAGGACGATGGAAGGTAGGATGAAAGACATCGATACACATGATGCCTTCTACTTACTCACCAGGTGCCTGTCAATCCCAAAACTTACATACTTCCTGAGATGCTCCCCAGCCTTCAACAGCCCGAAACTCGAGGAATACGACTCTCTCCTCAAGACCATGCTAGAGAGTGTATTGAATCTTTCCCTCGATGATGGACAGTGGTTGCAAGCCTCACTTCCAGTCAGACTTGGGGGGCTGGGAGTACGCAAATCCTCCCAGATTGCCCTACCAGCCTTCTTATCCTCTTCCATAGCATCAAATGAGCTAATAAAACAAATTCTTCCAGACAACCTCAGTGATTCAGCAGGAATACAGGACCCTAGCTACACCATTGCCATCACTGAATGGGAGACTCTTGCTGCTCCAACACCAAAACCTAGTGAAGAACTGGCCTACAAACAGTCAAGCTGGGACGGCCCCATCGCTGAAAAGATACTTGCCAATATGCTCAGGGCCGTAACATCAAACAGGAGACTGCCCGTCTCCTAGCTGTGAGTGCACATCACTCTGGGGACTTCCTCCAAACAGTTCCCATTTCGGCCATGGGAACACGCCTGGACCCTAAGACCCTTCGTATTGCAGTGGCTCTGCGCCTTGCTGCCCCTATTCACACGGAATATACGTGTATTTGCAGCGATGCGCAAGCCGACCAATATGGTCTACATGGTCTTAACTGTTCTAAAACCAAGGGTTGGCATGCAAGACACAATGAGGTCAACGACATCATAAAGAGAACCCTTGCTACAGCTGGATGCCCAGCCGAGAGAGAGCCTCGATCACTAGCAGCCAACAACGCCCACAACCCAGCAAACCGCCCCGACGGGATCACCATCTATCCTTGGAAGAATGGCAAGCTCTTAGCATGGGATTATACCTGTGTGTCGACACTGGCTGACACCTACATCCAGCACAGTGTTGGGCGACAGGGAGGAGCTGCTGACCACAGAGAGGAGTACAAGATCGGCAAGTACAGGGACATAAGCCAACAGTATCAATTTGTCCCAGTGGGATCAGAGACCTTGGGAGCGTGGGGAAAAAATGCAACACGTTTCCTTAAAGAACTGGGTTCCAGACTCATCGACACCACCAGGGACCCAAGGGCAGCCACGTTCATGTTCCAGCGTCTCAGCGTGGCCATCCAGAGGGGAAACGCATGCTGCATACTTGGCTCGCGTCCGGCTTCGGAGGAACTGGAGGAGATTCATAATCTTTGACATATTGTACCATTGTATTCATGTTTGTGTTTTCTATAAATGTATTCTATTAATAAAGCATTTATATGCAAAAAAAAAATATATATATATATAATATATATATATATAATTAATACCACAGTAAAAAAAACTCAGGAAAACCTAAGCTTACACACATGAAATATGTTTAAGCACATGAAAACGCTCATGTTTTTATTTTTATTTTTCAGTGAGGTATATTTTTTTATATTGCACTCACGAGTTTTATTGTGATTTCTTTATATATATATATATATATATATATATATATATATATATATATATATATATATATATATATATATATATATTGGATAACTAAAGTGTAATAAACACTTGTCATTGTTCAATAATATTCCACATTTAGACAGAAACTAAGAAAACTAATTAATTTTCCGAGTTTTTGTTCCCATGTGGGTTATTATTGAACATACTCTATTACCATTGATGGTAACAGAGTATCGGCAACAGACGATATCTATCGTGGCTACTAACGAATCCTCCATACTCACCGCAATACTCTACAGCACCAATAAGGGGTATGACAAAATTCGAAATGGAGCAAAGAAGACACCCGACGGAGTTACCAATGCTATGAAGAGAGCACTACGGCTACCGATGGACCTACTTATGGAATCGAGAGAGACACGTGATTTACCCCTTTTATCCCCTAAGGAATTATCGAAGAAACCCCCTTTTCGGATGAAGCTAGAAGGGCCTCTTGCGAATCTATTCTTAATCGAATTAATACCTCCACTTACACCAGGATTAGAGATTAATCCACCTGCAGGTGCACGAAGTCCGTACAAGGAACCAGCTTGACCCTTTGAGTTTACGATCTCTCCTGACTGACCACTATTTAAGCCAATAGAACTGTCGAAGGAAGAATCTTTAACACGAAAGGAGTTAATAGAACTTTTGGGGAAACCGTTCCTTAAAGACTCAACCGTACCTCTTACATCATGATTAGGAAATGACCCACTCGAAACGGAGCCATGTAAACCACTAAAGGAACCATCATAACCGCCCGAGAAGTCCACAGTTCCTCCAGCCCCACCACCACCATTGACGCCCAGGAAGCCGTCGTAAGTAGTGCCCTTTCCGCCTAGAGAGCTAGCAGAATTTCTGAAGAAACTTTTATTGAAATCAGCATTACCGCTTACACCATGGTTAGTAAGGAATCCACTATCAGGGGAGTCAAGAGAGCTGTCTAAGGAATCTGTAGGATCACGAATGACATTCATTGTCCCAAAGAAAGAATTGGGGAAGTCACCTGATGGATTATTTTTTAAGCCAAAGGAGCTGTCGAAGAAACCCTTATTCCTACCTAAGGAGTTAACTGTATCACTGTCAAATGCGTTCTTAACTGGACTAACAAAACCATTTACACTAGGATTAGTAACTGGCCCTCTACTGTCACCAGCAACAGGGCTGCGAAACTTGTCTACAGAGCCGAAGTTGCCAACGAGGCTGTCAGAAGAGTCCACGAGTTCACTTGAACCCCCACCAGTTACACTAAATGAACTATCGGAAGAAGTACCCTTGCCACCAAAGGCGTTAACAGAACTACTGGAGAATTCATTCTTTAAATCGTTATCAGCATATCTTACTCCATGTTCAGTAAATGGCCCACTAGCTGAGGCATCGAAAGCGCTACCAAAGTTACCTTCAGAACCACGAAATCCATCCAAGGCGCCAGCAAAATAGTTTGAGTCAGCGAAGCCATCTGATAAACTACTTTTAATGCCAAAAGAGCTGGCAAAGGAAACATCCTTACTGGCAGAGCTAGAAGGGCTAATGGCTAATCCGTTAGTTACAAGATTAGATGCTCCGCTTTCACTTTGATTAACAAAGGAACCACTACCCGGGACACCGAGAGTGCGCGCAAAGTAACCTACCGTATCGGGAAAGCTATCCAAGGATCCGGCAAGACCATCTGAGTTTATGAACCCACTTGACGAACCACGTTTTAAGCCTGAAGGGTTCTCAAGGTAAGGATTCTTTGCTTCGAATGAACTGACAGAACCATTGGGGAATTCATTCAGAATAGGGTTAATACCACCATTTACACCAGGATTAACAGAGGCAGCAAAAGAATTGTCAGACTCACTTTTAGACCCGAAGGAGCCAACAACATCAGACAAATTAAGAAAGTCTCCTATTCCACCACTATTTACACTAATGGAGCTATCCAAATCATGTTTTTCATCAAAGGAGTTAATAGGAATATTAGCTAATCCATTCTTAATAGTATTAACAGTACTACTTGTACCAGCATTAGAGAAAGGTCCAGCTGCAGAACCACTAAGTTCATTCGAGTTTCTAAGATTACTTGAATCATCACTGTTTACACTAAAGTAGCTGTCAAAAGAAGCATTCTTCCTACTGAATGAGCTATCGGAATCCCTTGCTAGAAAACTTTTAAACGTGTTAATAGAGCCATTAACATCGCCGTTAGAAAGCGACCCACTAGAAGAGGTACGATTAAAACGACCGAAAGAGCCAGAAAACCCACCAGAAAAGTCACTGAATCCACCTGACCCACCACCGTTTACACCATAAGAGCGGTCGAAAGAAACATCCTTTCGGCCGGAGTTAACAGAACTACTGGCAAATCCATCCTTTTTAGAATTAACTGTGCCACTGTCACCTGAATTAAAGAAGGTTCCATAACCCGGAGCATCGGAAAAGCTGCCAAATGTATTTACAGAGCTATGAATGTTTCCCACAGAACCAAAACGATCGTTCGACGAATCCAAAAAATCACCGGTTGCACCATTTTTAACCCCGAGAGAGCTGCCGATGAAATCATAATTGCTACCATATGATCCAAGCGAACCACTGGAGGAGCTATTCTTAATCAGATTAGCAGTGTCATTTACACCAGGATTAGCTGAAGACCCATATGCAAGGCCAGGAAGACCATCCAAGGAACCTGCCAGTCCGTTTGCGTCCACGAAGCCACGTGGCGGACTATTATTGAAGCTGGAAGGGCTGTCGATGGAAGCACCCTTCCCACCAAAGGAGGTACCAGAACCAATGCTGAATTCGTTGTTAACCGGATTAACTGTAGCACCTATAGCTAGGGCAGCGTAAGACTCGCTACCAGAGGCACTGAGAGTTCTGTTCAACTCACCTCTAGAGGTAAAGTCAAAAACTCTATCGGAAGAATCAACAAAGCCTCCTACTCTTTTACCATCCGAACTAAAGAGGCTGTCCAAAGCATTCTTTCCTCCGATGGGGTTAACAGGACCACTGGCTAGTCCATCCTTAATAGGGTTAGTTATAATTCTTAAGCCAGGATTAGCGGAAGGTTCACCATCAGTGACACTAACGCCATTCAAGGAACCAACAAGACCGTTTGAGTTGAAAAAAGAAACATCCTTTCTGCCGGAGTCACTAACAGAACCGCTTGCGAATTCACTTGTAATATTCTTAACCGAGCCCCTTACTTCAGCATTAGCAAAGCACCCACTAGAAGAGGCACCATTACTATCACTGAAGGAGCCAGTAAAACCGTCCGAAGAGTCCAAGAGTGCACCAGGTTCCCGACCATTTTGACCAAAATAACTGTCGAAAGAAACATCCTTTTTGCCGTAGTTAAGAGAACAACTCGCAAATTCAAGCATATTTTTTTTACCGTAACCACTTGCTCCAGAATTAGCAAACGATCCACTAGGGAAGGAACCATCAGAACTACCCGAGGAGTCAAAAAGACCGATAGAAGAATCAGTGAAACTTCTAATCCCACCATCATGTTTTCCGAAAGATCTGGCAAAAGAACCATCCTTTCGGTCGTAGTTAGCAGAACTACTGGCGAATTCAGTCTTAATAGGATTAAAGAATTTTTCACTATTAGGATCAGCAAAAGGGCTTCCAAATGCGCCACGAGAACCATGAACTGCACCCAGTGAAGCTAAACGACCGTTTGATGAGTCGAGAAAGACACCAGACTCATCATTTTTTACACCAAGAGAACTATCGAAGGAAGCCAAATTTTCACTGAAGGAGCTAGCAGAATCCCTGCGGAATTCATTATAAATCGGGTTATTAGTACCTTTTTCACCAGCATTAACTAATGACCCAACTGCACGACTAGGATAGTTATCAAAGGAGCCTGCCTGTCCGTTTGCGTTTAAGAACCCCACTGGACTAATATTTAAGTTGACAGAACTGTCGATGGAAGAATCCTTTCCTCTAGTGGAGTTAGCAGATTCTCCCTTGAATTTATTCTTTAACGAATTAATAGTACCACTTACACCAGAGGCACTGAGAGAGCTGTCAGCGGCAGCTGCAGAGCCATGAATGTTTGTTGTGGAACCAGCTAGTCCATTCCATGAGTCCACAAAGACAGTTGACAAGCCATTTCTTGCACCAAAAGAACTGCCCACCGAATGAGTGAACAAGACTTCCAGTGAGTCCATTCTTAATCTGATCGACAGTGTTACGTACACCAGGGTTATTGAAAGCCCCACTGGAGAAATCCAGAAGAGAAGTGGAAAAGGTAGGAAATCCTTGATTTATAACTTTTCTAGTATATCCTCTATGGCTTCCACGTAAAGCTGCTGCATTACCTGCGGCGCCTCCAGGTACTCCATTGAACAAAAGAACGACTTGTCTCCCATTCAAAAATTGGCCTTGTTTTCCAGCAGACACTGTATGAACACTTCTGTGGTCTTCGGACGCTGAAGGATTTCTAAGACGGAGGAAGGAACCATGTACTCTTCTAAATGTGAGACCAAGAACAGCACAAGCAGCAAATAACAACAGCTTCTGTAAAGAAAAATGTATATTAATAATATATATATATTCGTGGAGATAAAAATATAAAAATGTGCAAGGAGTGCGACTTACTATGGTAAAATAAATATTACTTTTACATTTCTGATGTGTTCTCTGACGAGGGTCACTACTTTTTCCATTCGGCTGTGGAAGATTAAATTTTACCGAATCGAGTCGGATAAAAATGGAGACAATCAGGGCGCTTGCCTTGGAGCTCCTATGCAAAAGGGGCCCTTGCAAATCATGGTTCTGGGCAATTTGAGCACAAAAGTGTAATTTTGTTTGGGATCATTGATAACATACACACACACACACACACTGTATTCGTTATATAAGAATATCAACATGTAATTTGTCATTTAATTTTTAATGGTATGGGTCCCTACAAGTTGCTTCCCCACAACTCTTCACCTTGCTCTTTCTCATCTAAATTTTTGGGCAAGGCAATGATTTGTGAAGGCCTCTGCTGGTGTCTTAACTCGCGTTTTTTTTACAAGAAAAACCAATGTAATTCGTGCCCAGCGTTCATAATTTAAAGCATGTGTCCATTACTTCTCCCTATGTAATGAGATTTCACAGTACCGTGTACGAAACTTGTCTATGGAGAAGTAAAAGGCTCACTACCGTGGCTGGAACGATACACTAATAACCCGCACATAGACTGAAATTTATGACCTGAATCATTCTTGCCAGAAATGCTTTGCATATCTATGGACTTTCTGCATGCACAGCCAAATGTCATTCATCTCTGTACAAACATTGCATCATACTGAAATACTCGTCTTTGTCTTTTCTGTAACTGGTCATCATTAACTGTGTAACTAATGGTTCAAGACAGACCAAACGTCGTCAAAAGTTTTGGTCTTCTAAGTGTGTTAGGAGTCCTAGGAACTAAGTGTGTTAGGAGTCCTAGGAACCGATTTTGCGACCTCAGTGACGAGAGTCATTTAGGTTTGACTGAATTTGAGTTAATTGAATTTTCTTTGTTGTTAATATATTTGGGTAACATCAAACGCTTGATAAAGGAAATTTACTTGGCAATAGTAAAAGCAAAATAGAGTAGGTAAATTGTTTACAATTTTTTTGGTATGTAAAGTAACCATGACTGATATGGTTGAATATAGACAAATTTATCGGATGAAAACTAACGTAAATGAACATTGTCTCTATTACAGCAAAGAAGGAAAGGAGGGAGAAAGGAAGGAATAATAAAAGAAGAAAGAATGAAAGTATGTGCCTTATTTCCAGTGGGATGTGTAAATCTTTCTCCAGATGTGCTCAACGCCAGTCGACCAAGACCTAGGTATCAGTTTACTGCTAGAAGACTAGGGACAACAGTCATTAGGAGATTTGCTCATACCAACTTGAGTAGGACTGAGCCCAAGTTATTGCGGGTGTAAACAGAACGTTCCCACTGTGTTACTAGTATAAGTAATAACAGTGATATGTCAGGTTCACATTGATCAAGAAGAAAGTGACACTGAATGGTAAAAGGAGTAACTAAGAAACACTGAGAGAAAAACAAATATAAATCGTTAGACACTAACCATTGCTGAAGTAGTTGTCTATAGGGTGAGCCTCGTCGTCGACTGCTGCAGGAGGGTCCTGCCTGAGGCTTTATATTGCCTTCAGCTCCACCCTAACTCACAAAGGCACAGCAAGGACGCAGGATACCTTTGTGTTGTGGTATCAGCGATTTTGTGAAGTGATTATTCAAGTGATAATAATTTTTCCATTCTATGTCTTGATACTCATAGACATCGATATTTTTTTAGCACTACTAGATTTAGACTTAAGTAAATATTTTGTTTACTATGGGTATTGGTATTAATATTATTAGATTAATATGTCCAAAATTTATCGACAGCAGTTGAGTTGCTAAACCTGTAAATTACCACCACCCTAATACTAAAGAAAACCTTAATCCCTAAAAGAGAGACAAAAGTAATACGTTTGTGTTACAAGTTCAGTCTTGATTCTACAATTTTGTTGTTTTGCGCGATGGTGGTATCTTTCCTGGGGATAAGTTCAGTAAGATTTGTCAGGAAACACGACAAATGTTTCTTGACGTGGGTCTTAGTCATATAGAATGACCCCGAACTGGATCTTTTGGTCAGCTGACCGAGGCCTTCTGGTAGCTTACTGGTCCACTCCTTTAAAATTTAATTTCTATCCAGGAGACTGTACCGTATTCTTGTAAATAATTTCAGGATCTATAATGAGGTAATAATACAATATTGTTCAGTATGATGGTGGTACATTCCTATTTTTGAGAAATGATGGATATTGTTCTTCGTAGTTAACATAATGTGAGTTTTGAAAGCACTGGAGAAATGCCAGGAATAATTATGTCATTTCTAGTAATGTCGTATTATTTCCTCAGTTGAATTTGCAGGCTCGGAACTTTTATCCTGCCTCGGCTCATTAAAAACCAATCCCTATCTGATGTAGACCTCAAACCTCCCCCACAGTAATCAACTAACACCTATTTAGTGCTAGAATAAGGACAACAGGTGTAATAAGACTTCCCTATACCTCTCCAGTCGTCCAGTACTGAACTTGAGTCCTTTTGGTTGTGACCTAAAGGCGCTACTAGTGATCTATTTTTCTAGAGTGACATCTTCTATTTGAACGCTGTTTACCTACTGGTTTAGCGCTTCCCCATGAACGTAATAATTAGGAAATGCTTATGATAATTAAAGTGAGGTAGAATAAAGGTTGCTGAGGCATGAAGCTTATATTATTACCTTATTCGTTTATTAATTATTACTTATTCAAGTGGCAAAGTAGGTCCAATTCCTTGGACGAAGAACCCTTCACCAGTATCGAGGCACTTCCCTTAAAGGAAGGTTTGAAGACTCTCGAGTCATTATTGTTTCTAAGAAACACACGTAGGTAAGTGTGTTTGTTCCGTCTCAAGACACAAAGTAACGAGTTCCAGTAAGCATAAGAATTTTAGGGTAAGTTGACTATGTATATTCGTCATTATAAAACCCATTAGACTGAATATAATAATAATAATAATAATAATATATAAAAAACTCGCACTTAATACGGAATTTTGTTGAAATGTTCCAGCCACTGTTTTGTGCCTTCTTATTCAACAATATAAAAATTATTATATTGTTATTGTTGATTTTGCTTTTAATGTGTTTTTGTTATTTATTTTTGTGTTGGATTTTTATTCGTAAGCTCTAAGCAAAAGAGGGTCATTCAGCCTGTGGAGAGTAGAAAGTATAATCAGATTTGATTTGAAGAATGGTTGGAAAGCTTGAGTTGTTTGGACAATGAGCCCTAAACCAGCGCAAAGGCACCTCTCCTCGTCCCTGAATATCAGTTATTTCATAACGCGATATTTTACGCTTTTGACATGAAGACATGACTAATAAATGTGTCTATTGCTGCTTAGTCTTGAACTTTTATCTCTCTGAGTATGAAACTTCCTATCTAGAACAGTATAGCTTGGTGTTGAAGCTGGATATATCTATAGCTTAGAGCTGAAGCCTCCTTTATCCGGAGCTATAGCGTTGAAGTAAAGTATTTTATCTCAAATTCGAACTCAGAGTAAAGTTTCCACTCCAGGCAATTTATGGGGCTAAAGTAAATTTATTTTCTTAAAATTTCTTTCACGTTCAGCGACTGTGAATAATTAATATTTGGAGATGAACGAAACTAAAAAATATTTCCTATTGAGTAAACAATGTTGAACTTTCCTTTATTATTATTATTATTAGTAGTAGTAGTGGTAGTAGTAGTAGTGGTAGTAGTAGTAGTATATTCAGTCCCATGGGTTTTATTGTTATGTTTCTTGAACAAAGATATTTATTATTATTTGACCACACACACACACACACACACACACACACACACACACACACACACACACACACACACACACACACACACACAATAAAGTACTGGAAAGGTAATTAGATGAAGGTAAGTGATTCACCTTAGAGAAAGTGTTTCTTTGCAAAAAATCATCGTTGCCTAAGAGAAGTCCTGACCCTCGAACCAGCTGGAATTCTACGATACAAAAACGGAAATCAAGCATAAGAAACTATGCTAGGAAGGCCGCAATCTCTTGGAGTGCGGGAAGGACTTAAAAACAACACTGAACTGAGAATGATCCACAAACAAGAAACGCAGCATGGGTACAAGGAAAGGTGTTCTAAATAGATTAAAGGAAGTCTAAAGAACAAAATAGGGGGCTCTTCACTAGGAGCCTTTTTTGTTGGACGTAATTGATCTACCAGAGGCAAACAAAGCGGGCACATCGTTGTTTGCTGATAACGTAAAAATAACGAAACTAAGAACATGAGACTAAAAAGGGATGCAGGAATGGTCAAACAAGTCGCTGAAGTTCAGTACAAACGAGTGAAAGGAATTGATAATAAAGAATGGCAAAGGAAAACCAGAAACATAGTACAAAATTCCAAGGAAGATACTACGAAAAGCAAATAAGGCGAAGGATCTAGGAGTCATCATTACACCGAACATATTACTAGAGGTCCATGTAAAGATAATGTTGGGAGTGAGGATTGCAAATACTAAAATTGTATTTAGATACCGCAGAGATTTTTCTGAACACTGTACAAGACGTATGTGAAGCCTGACTTAAAATATTCACCTCCACCATTACTTTTACACCTAAAAAATATGCCAGAATTAGGAGAATTCCGTAGATGAGGAAAAAGCTCAAGGAATTAAACTAAAAAGTCTTACTAGTGAGAGGGGGGAGGCCAGGTAAGGTTCAAAGTACTCAAAGGGACTTCAGAGTCCAGACTTGGGCACACTGTTCGAGAGACGGAGACCGGCGATAAGAAAGAGAAATAGATGCCATTGACGCAAAGGAGGCATTTAGATGTTAGGACGTTTATCTTCAGCTCTATGGTAGTTAGCAAGTGGAATGACTTAAATGAGAAAATGGGGAAGCAAGCGCCATACCCAGTTTAAATGGTAGGTACGACATAATCTATGAAAGGAAATTACTCAAAGTGGTCATAAGTGGTCAAGAAGTGTTGTCTTTTGCCGAGACTCGACATCCGTAACCGCAAATAAACAAGTACACAAACAACATAAATATTTGTTGATTACACACGAACACTGAAAAAAAAATTACATTCTTGTGATGAACTTATCGTTTTCTTATGTCACAAATAAACACAGAGAAAAAACTGAAAAGGAATGAGTACTACATGTAACTATTTTATAAACAATCCCAATTTACCAATGCGAGAGTGAAATATCCAGCACTCGCTTTAATGTGTACCAATGTGAGAGGGAAATATCCAGCACTCGCTTTAATGAGTACCAATGTAAGAGGGAAATAATCAGTATTCGCTATAATAAGTCCCTATTTACCAATTTGACCAGGAAATAATTAGCACTCGCTTTAATTGCTCTTCCTTTGTCCTCTTGTGAGTTTGTACGTATGCCATCTATCAGTGTTTATAGCACTTGTATTTAAATTCCCCAAATGAATTACATATTTGTACAGTAAAAGCGAATCTTTCGATGTATAATTATTTTTAATAGTTTTTGGTAAGCTATTTTTTTTAAGTCAGTGATAGTCTTTTATTGTTGAGTGGAGATATAAATGCATTAAATGTAATATTAATTATTTATTCATATAAATATGTATTGACTATCACATTTGATATGTTACATTGCATGGAGTACGGATAGTGGGTCAGAAACATTTAATGTATTATAAATATCTAAAGTGACTATACCGTAGCCTCCATACCCAGTGTAATAGCCGAGAGTACGTCAGTGAAGGCTATACCAGCAACGCCGATGGGACTAGGAATGCTCCTGAATTAGTTACCAGGACTATGGGGCTACGGTTACCGAAGAGGGAACCAGGAACACCAAATGGGCCATCAAGGTTATTGATGGAGCCATCAAAACCACCGAGAGAGTTGCCAAAGTTACCTACGGTGCCACGAATTCCACCTTGGGAGCCAATTAGTCCATTGACAACAAAGGGACGGTCGAGGGCATTATCATTGCCACCTAGGAAGATAACAGGATTCCTACTGAAGCCATTGATAAACGGATTAACAGAACCACTTAACCCCGTACTGGGAAGAAATCCAATGTTTAGCGGACCACCAAGAGTACTGCCAAAGTCGTTTGCAAAGTCTCCAAAACCACCCGAAGAACCACTTATACCATTCGGAGAGTTTATGAAACCGAAGGAGCCTTCGAAGGGATTATCATTGTTGCCGAAAGAGCTAGAGATACCATTCCCGAAGTCATTGATAAATGGATTTCTTGTGCCACTCACTCCAGTATTAGGGAAAGACCCACTGCCAAAGGGGGCACCGAAGGAACTGCCAAAGGATCCTTCAGAGCCACTTACGCCACCTGAAGTACCACCTAATCCAATCGAGGTGTCTCTAAAACCATCTGGAAAGCGACCATTGACGCCAAAGGAACCATCAAAAGAATTGTCATTGCTACTACCAAAGGAACCATCAGAACCACGAGCGCCACCAGAATTGAAACCAAATCCAGTCGAGGAATCTCCGAAACTACCCGGAAAATTAACATTAGCGCCAAAGGAACCAAAGGAATTATCATTGTTGCTGCCAAAAGAACCTTCAGACCCACGAAAACCACCAGTCGAGAAGTCTCCCAAACCATCTGGAAAACGACCATTCACACCAAAAGAGCCCCCTTCAGAAGTACCACCTTGTCCGGTCGAAGTCTCTCCGAAATCACTTGGAAAACGACCATTGACACCAAATGAGCCGTCGAAGGAATTACCATTACTATTTCCAAAAGAACTTTCAGACCCGCGAATGCCACCTAGACCGGTCGAGGAGTCCCGGAATCCAAATGAAGAATCACTATTCCCGCCAAATGAACTGCTGAAGAAGTCATTATTACCTCCAAATGAGCTAGCACTATTATCGTTTCCTGTAACACCAGAATTGGCTAAAGACCCACGACCATCATTGGAGAAGTCTCTAAAAGTTCTTTCACCGAACTGTCCGCCGGGAACACCCACCACACGTCCGGAAGAGTCTTGAGTAGTCGATGAACCTCCTCTAATAAATCCTTGTTCGCCAGCAGAAGCACCAAAGGGTGACTGGGAAAGGTTTCTATTAACAGTTGAGCCAAAACTGGACGAAATGCTTTGTGTTCTGCATGAGTCAATAAGAACAGCAACACACACAATGATCAACAACAACTTCTGGAAAGATAGAAAATAAATACAAATTAAGTAACGAAAAGACACACACACACACATTAATGTAAAATAAATATATACCCACCGAATAGGTAGAACTTGTGATTTTGGCTTAAATAGCAACTCTCTTCTTGCCTAATAAGGCAAGCGAAAATTTGTGTATGCAATAATTTTGCAAAAATAATTTTGAACCTAACGAAAAAAAAAATATTTCATTGTGTTTTATTATTAAATAATTGTTAACTTATTTAAAATATCTTTAGTTGGATTAGGTTAAATTAAATTGAGCTTGTTGTAATAAGGTTAGGTAAGTTTTCTAAGGTGCTTTTGGTACAAAATTACGAATTTTTACATAAACATAAATGAAAAAAAATATATATCAAACGTATAAGAGAAAATTTTAGAAAGTACTTAATTTTAAATGAGTTCTTGCTAATTGACCAGTTTTACCTATTCGGCACGACATATATATATATATATATATATATATATATATATATATATATATATATATATATATATATATATATATATATATATATATATATAATAACCTTTTGTAATTGTTAACTTAAACGACGGAAAATTATTTGTTCACACAATGGCCATGGATGATGAGAGAACACGAAGGACGAAATCCTAATTTAATAGACTCTGAACGTAACTGATTAATTCCATAATGAATGATGAAATAATTAAAAAGCAATTATCAGGTCATTATGGGTGACATGTATAAGGAAGGAAAAAGGTTACTGGAACAAATGACCTTTGAGATAGAAACTGACCATTGTTTAGTAGTTTGTGATGCGATTTACTAGTTGGCGGAGCGAGTCTTGGTCTGGACTGGTGCAGGAAGGTCCTGCATGAGCCTTTATATCTCCTCAAGCTCCGCGGTAATACACACGGTCGCTACAAGGTCTCTGAATCCCTTTGTGTGGTACTGGCTGCTCTCTAAACAATTGTGTGTCAAGCTATTCTGTACTATCTCTGGTTCGTCGTTTCTTGTCTTCGTAATTGTGGTTCTTATGTTTACTGTGGCCATGGTCGTGGTGTGTTCATATTGTTTATTGTTAATATTTGTTGTGCTAATTGAGGCTGTCGTGTTGTGTTAGTTTAGGATGATAAATGTCATACGCTTTAGTTACAATTTTGTAAGCATTATTAGTTACTATTAATGACGAAATTATAGTTTTAAATCTTGTTAATCGTCGGTAATGTTGAATATCAATAAGAAACTTATCCTCATTTTACTTACGTCGATTTTTTAACGTTCCTTTAAAAGTAACAAACGTTGTCTTATTTTTAATAAAAAGTTTGGGTAGGTTACATTCCATAAACTTACAAAAAAAACATATTTAACAATTAAAAATAAAATTACGAAAAAATTATTAAAACGTATATTTAAAAATATTACGGAATTTGCAAAAAAAAAAAAAAAGGCTCCGACACGTCTGGCTACGCAATGGCTGAGCAGCACCAGGAAACGTTCAAATCTGCACGCTTGTCACGCGTCGTGCGAAAAATGAATGTATTAGGGCAAAATAGTGGTAGTTTGTGTCCGTGGTAGTTTGAATGATGGTGGTAATTGTAGTTTCTGTGACGGCGGTAGTGATAGTTCCTGTGATGGTGGTAGTGGTTGTTCCTGTGATCATAGTTCCTATGATCGTGGTAGACTATGATCGCGGTGGTTTCTGTGAGCCTGGTAGTTTTTGTGATCATGGTAGTTTGTGTGATCATGGTAGTTTGTGTGATCATGGTAGTTTGTGTGACTGGTAGTGTCCGTGCTTCACGAGATGATTGTTATGGCTGAGAGGTTCAAGTAACAGCTACAGGTCCTGGAAAGACTTAAATTTTGTTGAGTTGATGGTTCTCTTGCGGTTAATAGTTGCAGTTATTTAGTTATAGACTAGTTTTTACAATACTATTAACTGTCCCTATCTTTTCAATTGCCACTGTCTTTAAGTACTTAATTATTTATGAGATTATTTATTGCTTATGATGTGACGCCTTTTATATTTTCATTGCTTATAGCTGTTCTGAAAGGGAAGAACTACTCTCGAAACTGGTAACATTTATGTCACAGGTTGATGCTATGGTACTATAATTATGTGTTATGTGATGCTACATCGCTGTTTTTTTTAAGATATGGAAGAGTGTACAGTAGAAATCACTGTCATAACCAGCTAAGGTTGGTTATGACAGTCGTGTTTCTGTCCCTCAGTTATCTGGTGAAGGTTCGAGCCTCGTTGCGTTGAACGATTCACATGGGTTAAGCGCTTCATATACTCACATTAATGATAGTAATGAATTACTGCTGCTGTTTCTGCTACTGCTGCTACTACTACTGCTACTAATAATAATAATATAGGAAGGTTGACAGTAACCACTCAGAGAGGTGTCACCGTCCTGTTATGTTAGTGTGAAAAACTATTAAAAAGTTTACACTCTGGAAGGTAGATGACAGAAAAATCTCGCAACTCCTACCACCATACAGGATACACTAGATGTATGTGAAGGTATTGTGCGTGTGTGTGTCAAAAATTGTAAAGGAGAGAGATTTTGAAAAATATGTGAATGTTTACTGAATGTCGAAGCAAATCGAAGAATTTTTGTGGGAGACCATAACGCGAAAGTGGGTTTGTTGTAGAGTGAGTATTGTATAAGTTTGGATAGCCAGGGGTAAATGATAATGGGGCCGTCTAATTTAATTATGTTTAAAAAGTGGTTAAGTATAGGTAGAGCTTATTTTACGAAAGAAAAGATAAATAAACATAGCTATGATGAAGTGCTTAATGACAGGAATTTGCTAGACTATGTATTGAGGTTCTGTAGCCATATTATTAAATTCAACTAAATACTACTGGCCAGCCAAATTAAATGTGGTTCCACGAGATCTTATATTGACTAGCTATGCCATAAACTTTTTTATAGTCATTAGGTGGTTAACGATATATCTTTCTACATTGGAAATGATGCAATAAAAGACTTGCCATTGACGTAGACTTGGAGCTGGTTGGAAAAAATCATATCTAGCTACAGAAGACCTTTAAGTACAATATTTCACCTACCAAAGGCTTTATCAAGTACTTGTTAAATTTTACTGTAGGTGTAACATCGTGTTTAAAAAAAGTTTGCTTTTGTTATATGTCTTTTTTCCAGCACTTGTCTACACACCGCCAGCTATCTGAGCTGCACCACGTCACCTCGTAATTATAAATATTTATAAAGTCAAGTGCACAATAGCGCATGTCCTGTAATCCATCTATCATTCAGCTGATGTAATGGTGTGACTCGCCCTATATTGTCTACCTTAAGCTGGAGAGGATTAACTCCAGGTGGTCGGGTCTAAGCAGGGGAGTGATGGACTTGCCTCGCATGGGTCAGTAGGACTGCTGCAGTGTTCCTTTTTTCTTATGTTCTTAAGAGTGTGACGTCTTTATATTGTCCTACCTAAGCTACACTTATAACCAACTACTGTGAAGGTCTGCTTCCCCAAACATTGAACTGGTGGTTGATGCATTTATGGGTTTAGGAAAAAGTTATATGACAGGGTGGATAGAGAAGCAATATGTGGCAGGAATTTGCAGATGTATGGAACAAGTATACGATTTACAAGCAGTTAAAGTAGAGAAAATGGAAACTTTTCTAGTGAAAATAGATCATAGACCGGAATATGTGAAGTCATTATGGTGACAATGTAATTATTATATAGAATAAGACAACCACACACTGCGGGTGTAATTACAATCTTTTTAATAAATAAAAGTGTTGAGTTGGAAATAAATACACTGAATGTGATATAACTGTTTTATTTATAACAAATATTGTAGTTATTTTTACATGTATATTTACAATTCGCCATTTGCATGTATTGGGGGATACATTTGGCACCATTTTCGGCGGTCCTCTTGCAGTAGCACCAGCTAGTAGGGCAGTATCCTCCAGGGACGTCGATGTATATATTTTGGCTGCCGACATATCTCACTGGAGTAGTATGCACCACAAGTGAAGCCCATATCAATACCTAGGACGCAACCAGAAAGATGGAGTAACACAGAAACCAATAGGGGCATTAAAACTATTGAAAAACACCGAGAAATCTGTATTTGGAGTCAAAAAGGTTGTTTTCGAGAGTCCTAAAACCCACCTGGTAAATGACCATTGACACCAAAGGAAGGGTCGAAGGAATCATCATTGCCGTCGAAGAATAGACCATGACCACCGGAGAAATTATTGATAAACGGAATAACAGAACCCATTATACTGGGAACGGGAAGAAACCCACTGTCAAGAGGACTGCCGAAAATGGTGCCAAACGTATTTACAGACCTGGGAACAGCACCCAAGATGGTACCTAAACCGTTCGAATCAGTGAAACCACCTGGTAACTGACCCCTGTCCAGGTCATTAATAAATGGATGAATAATGTCACCTACACCATAACTGTTAAAAGATCCAATGCAAGGAATTCCGATACATCTTTCGAAGGTACTTAAATGGCTACCAAAAATGTTTGAAAAGTCATTGAAGACAAATGAGGAGTTGCCGCTGAAGGAACTAACAGGATCACTGCCGAAGTCACTGATAAAGGGATTAACAAGTCCAATTACCGATATTGGAGAGCTCGCCAAAGGAGTTATCACAGAGGCCTGAAAACAGCAGCTTCCACACTTCCTAAAGAGTCTTGATTTGTAGAGAAGCCAGTCTTGGAAAATCCTTGGTTTCTAGCAAAAGTACCAAAAATGAATTGAGGAAGGCTTCTAACAGCAGCAGAGCCAAGATGGGAGACGATGCTTTGTGCTCTACTAAAGTCAGGAAGAAGAGCAGCACACGCTGATCAACAACATCTGGAAAAAAATGCCAAACAAAAATACACTATTTATGGGAACACTTTACTTGATAGACGCGCACTGCTGGTGATTGATAGAATTCTTAGTATGAGAAGTAGTCATCATGAGAATTAATAGTTATGTGTAACAGATTCTTGGAGTAAAATATTCACTAGAAGAAATGTATTTTCATAGACACTATCCATAGTTTGCGTAATAGTATGTGAGGTGAATCTCGGTATTAACTGCTGTAGGAGGTTTCTCCCTGAGTCTTCATATCCCCTACAGTTCTGCGGTGATGCATGCAGAAGCCTCAAGGTCTCTAGATGCCTTTGTGTGGTGTCAGCGGCTCTCTAAACAATTGTTTCTACTTAATTGTTACGATGTTAATTTTTCAAGTCAATGTCTAGGTTGCTGTATACACTATTCAGAGGTATTTTATGTCTAGCGTTAGTGGAAGTTGTTGTTAATTCAATTTTATTACTTATTTTGAATGGTGATAAGTGGTTTTATTATTTCTAGGGATATTTCAATTATTTGTTTCAAGAGCTGGTTTTTGAGTTTCAGCTGTAATTAAGTGTTCATTATGTTAACTCTTACTTAAACGTGAAGGCGATTGTTTCAAAATCGACGAGATGGTCTTACTGGTGTTACGAGTGGGATGTTATGGTGACACTTGAAGGAAACCATACCACGGGTGGGGTTCGAACCCGCGGTCAGAGAGTCTCAGAACTCCAGACCGTTCGAACCCCACCCGTGGAAAGGTTTGTTTGCAATCGTGTCATTACGATTTTGTGAGACAGTTGAAGGTGTTGTGTGATTATTATTTTGTTTATGCGATGATTGATCAATTAGGTCATACTTTTAAATGCATTTTCAAGATTGATAATAGTGCTTTCTATTAACTTGGAATATCTGAAGTTGGTTAAGGACGATAATATTTCCTTAAAAGTTAATGAGGATATATATAATTAGTAATATTTGCTGATGTTTTTAGCTAAAAGTGATATAGATACGAAGATGATTTGTTCTATAGATAAGTAATTGTAAATTTACTCCTTTTAAAGGTAATAAATCTTTGCAGTTCAGGAAAACTTTATGTTTAAGTATGGTTATGGTTATAATTTGAGACATAAAGCTTTAAATTAGAGTGAGGTTATGTCCGTGTGGTCAACACATTATAATTACTGATGTGCTGCCTTGATAATTGTGGTTACCGACTGAAGTTGTTATTGTAACACTGTAATTTAGCTGTGATGACCGTGACAATTAAGGTAATTATTCTTCAGTCCACGTATCAATAAATGCCAAGAAAAGTTTCATTTGAATATATCTCCTTAGTTATGTTGTTTCAGTGTTACCGATATAGAGGAACTAATGGGACATCTGAGTGAATATGCTCACTGAGGTCCTGAAAATATTTTTTCAGATTCATGGAACCTTAGTCATATATTAACAGCTTCCTCGTAATGACATTAGTTATTTTCAAATGCAACACTTATATATATTGACGAAATCTTTCCCTAGCGCAACAGCATCGTCAGTCGAGTGCAGAGGCGATTATAATACTAAAATGATGGTCAGTTTCTCAGTCTAACCTGAAGTAAAAACGTGAGGAAAGGGAATTGCGAACCGGAACCGGAAGTGAGATGACGCAGTGCCCACGCTCACCACTATAAGAAGTTGATCATGCTTAGTTGTTGTAAGTAATATAGTTGTAGAAATACTCAGGACAAAGATACTTTAGTGTTGCTTTGACATACAGTTATCAGATAAATGATTCACAATGCCGCCAAGTTGCGTCTTACTCAACTTTCATGACGCAAGTTGCGTCTTACTCAACTTTCATGACGCAAGTTGCGTCTTACTCAACTTTCATGATTCAAGTTGCGTCTTACTCAACTTTCATGACGCAAGTTGCGTCTTCCTCAATCAATATATCAGTACTGTGTTCCATTTAAAATATGACACATGACTGACACTTCCTCTGCTCTAGACTAAGAGACGTTTTCATATCAAGTGTGACGGACTGAATACTTCAAAACTGCCACTCCACATCTGTTTTCAGTATTATCATTTCTATAATCGACTGATGAAGCCTGCTGCGCAGGAGGAGAGTTTCGCAAGACAAACTTTTGCACGTGTGTCTTGCGAATCGACTGGTCAGTATTTTAAACCATTAATAATATTTTTTTTTATAATATATAAAATAATCGACATTAGGGAAATGCTTCAATTTGATATTTCATAAATATTTTAATATTGTATATATAAATATGCAGGAGATGCAACATTCCCCCAATGAAAAGCAGTGGCGCCACGAGTACACTGAGAGACAACACAATAAGTGTCCGGGACCCAAGACTGTTCAACTGCCTCCCAGCATACATAAGGGGGATTACCAATAGACCCCTGGCTGTCTTCAAGAAGGCACTAGACAGGCACCTAAAGTCAGTACCTGACCAACCGGGCTGTTGTTCGTACGTCAGTATGCGTGAGGCCAGCAGTAACAGGCTGGTTGATCAGACACTGATACACCACGAGGCCTGGTCTCAGACCGAGCCTCGGGGGCGTTGACCCCCGAAACCCTCTCCAGGTAAACTCCAGGTAATATATATATATATATATATATATATATATATATATATATATATATATATATATATGTATATATATATATATATTGTAGCTGCGACTAGCCGAGGATTCGAACCCATGTGGTTTTAGCCCGCCTCATGGTGAGCGAAAATTCCATAATGCTCTAACCCACGGGACCATACAATCCTACAAGAATCACGCACCCAGCAGAGCTAGGTGTTGTACCATGATCCGAGGACATTCGATGATGTGTGAACTTTAGAGCTAATTTCATCCTCCCGGTTTGGTGTAATAGCCTCCACGAGCAGTATTTTATATTAGTGTAACCACGAACAAGTGGTATTTAATCAATAACAACACTGCGACTAGCCGCAGTGGGAGGTGGATGATGATATTATCTCAGAAGCACCCACTCCATCGAATGTCCTCGGATCACGGTACAACACCTAGCTCTGCTTGGTGTGGGATTTTTGTAGGATTGTATGGTCCCGTGGGTTAGAGCGTCATCGAATTTTCGCTCGCCATGAGGCGGGCTAAAACATGGAATCGAATCTTTGGCTAGTCGCAGTGTTGTATTATATATATATATATATATATATATATATATATATATATATATATATATATATATATATATATATATATATATATATATATATATATATATATATATGAACTTTTTCAGTAATAAGTAGGAGAATAAACACATTGAATGTTTAGCTGATTTATTAATAAATATGTTGTAGCTATTATTTTATTGCGCAAAGCTCTCCATTACATGAAGTAGGGGTGGGGGGTTCATCATTCATAATTATTTCCAGGAATGAAGGATAGTAGATTAGTGTCTTCCAGGGACATCAAAGCATCTGTCAAGACTACCAACATGTCTTCTGTATCCACTGCAGTTTAGTACACCACCTGTGAAGGTTACACCATCGCTGACGGCACTAGGAACGCTCCGGAAGTGGTTACCTATATTACGAGTACAACACTACCTTCAGGTACCAGGGACACTGATAGAGGCATTTTAAATTGCTGCTTGAGATATAAAAGCTTTCTATAGTCATTAGAGCCACGTACAACAGTTCTAGAACCTCCCTGGTACACGACTATTGGCACCAAAAGAAGTATCGAAAGTATTATCACCTCCGTCGAAGAAGAGAGCAAGGCCACTGCCGATGTTATTGATGAACGGATTCACAGAACCAGAACCAGTAATGGGTACAAACTCACTGCCAAGAGAGTTACTGAAAGTGCTGCCAAGGGTATTTATAGACCCAGGAACTCTACCTAAGAAGCCACCTAGACCGTTTGAAGGAACGAATCCGCCCGGTAATTGACCATTGCCGAAATCGTTAACAAGTGGAATGATTTGGCTACTAACACCGAAATTGGGAAAAGACCCAATGACAATAGGAATTCCAAATGAGTTGTCTAGGGCGCCTAAAGGACCACTAAATCCATTCAAAGGGCCACCAAGATTGTTTGAGAGGTCATTGAAGCCAAATGGTGAAACACCACCAAACGAATTACCGAAGAAGTCCCCATTGCTGCCGAGGGAGTTCACATGACCGCTGCCAAAGTTATTGATAAATGGATTAATTATCCTTCCCAAACCAGGATTAGCGAGAGATCCACGAGCGATATTTGAGAAATCTCCAAAGGTGTTATCACTGAAAGGCACGAAGAGCGCACCTGGGAAACTTCCCGATGAATCTTCGTTTGTAGATAAGCCACGATTAAAAAATCCTGGTCTCTCAGCAGAAGCACCAAAAGTAAATTGAGGAAGACTTTCGACAGCAACAGAGCCAATACGGGGGGCGACGCCTTGCGCTCTACAAGACTCGAGGAGGAGAACAACACACGTGCTGATCATCAACGCCATCTGGTAAAACAAGAAAAATACTGTAAATGAAAAGCCTAACATGAGTATTTTATTAATCTAAATACTTTGTTTATAATGCATTTTACTTCACACTGAGTGGTCAGTACAACAAATTTACTCTTGATAAATGTTTGATAGTGATAGAAGAGTTTTAGGATGAACGATGGTATAATCCGACACTGCAGTGAAACTTTTCTTACGACTTTCCGTCCCGGACTAGACTTGTCAAGTGTTCAAAAACCAAACAGATACACGGCAAGTACCGTCCAGGCCTGGAGGGACGGCAAGTACCTTCCAGGCCTGGAGGGACGGCAAGTACCTTCCAGGCCTGGAGGGACGGCAAGTACCGTCCAGGCCTGGAGGGACGGCAAGTACCTTCCAGGCCTGGAGGGACGGCAAGTACCGTCCAGGCCTGGAGGGACGGCAAGTACCTTCCAGTCCTGGAGGGAAGGTCGTTATAAAAGTTTCAACGCAAATTTAGTGTCTTTCTCACAGAGTAGTTTTAGTGTTCCTGATTGTTTTTTGGGGGATAACTGACTATTATCATGCTTCAATGGGACAGAAAGAGAAGAATGATGAATATAAGAATTTTTACTCTAGCCACACTAAAGGTGATTAGTATAATACTTAATATCTGAGGTAGTCATCAAAAGAAATAATGAATATAGGTTACGACACTAGTGAAGAAGAGAGTCGACTACAAGAAACATGTCTGTAGTTACTAACCATGGTATATGGAATAGTTCCTAAGGTGTCTCGATATGGACTGCTGCAGAGGGGTCTCCTGTCTGAGCCTTTATATCCCGTCTAGTACCTCGGTGATGCACAAAGACAGCAAGGACGCCGGATACCTTTGTGTAGTACCAGTAGCTTTCTATGCAATTATGTTTCTAGGTTAATTGTTACAATGTAAATTTTATCAATCATTGTGTAGTTACTTAGTTAATTCAGTTATTAATGATTCTGCTTGACTGGGGATGATCATAGTTATGACTGTTGACATGATTTCGTTAGTAGTTTTATGTTGGGGATTTATGTTATTGCTACTCCTTTAGTTAATATTTTATACACTTTACATCGTAAAGAGGTGTGGACTTGCATCTATGATTGAGCATTAATGAAAATAACTGCTGTTAAGTGTTCAGTGTCGTTTCTGAGGTTGCATGGGAAGGTACTCTGACATTTTAAGTGTTTGTGGATTATGTTGATGTGATGGCTCGTCTAGACCTGAGGAGACTCGTGAGATATTGACGAGTAAGACAGATGCAACAATTGGGTATCTTCATTGACATTGCGTGTCTCATGCGCTGCACGCTTCATCAGACAAATACAGAGAGGTAAATTAAGATAATTAGCCCTTCAGCCTTGAGGGAAGACAAATCAGTGTGTTAACCTAAAGCAGAAGCCCGAGGCCACAGACTTGTACACTGGAACAGAAAGTGAGGTGTAAAGGATTCGAGACTTGGTCACAGGTGAGTTTTGTCCACTACTGACGCAGTCTGCAGAGCAAGCAAAATATTTCGTCAATAAAGATACCCAAGATATGCATGTCTTAACAAATTGTCTGTATTGTATACCATTTATAATATGGTGAGAAATGTTAGTGTTTATGGCTATTTTGTTTATTAATAAGAATCATCATCATTGCCTTAATAGTTAAAAATTGAATATAGTTATGACTAATGAGATTGATGACTAAAATAGCAAGTGATGTGAAGCTTTGATGTGATGTGCTTTACCGATGTGTAAAATCAACCAGTTTCTTTTGTCGGTTGTGATGTGATATATATATTTGTAATAGGAACATTCTGATGTTTATATTGGAATGAATATAACCTCTCGCAGATAAGAACCCTTTAACTGGCTAGTTGAAATCTCTTAACCAAGGGGTTGAAGGTTCATCCATGTGGTGACAAATTCTATTTAGTATAAATGTACCGGGAGATTACTGCATTTATGACTGATTTTTATTGTTATTGGAAGTGATATTGATAATTGTCAGTGGTGAAGGTTTAGTAGTTTTATCTTGCTTTATTGTGTAATAAGTAAGGAGCTGCTTTCGTAGATGGCGTTGTTGATAGTCGTAGTTGCTAGGGTAATGTTGGTAGCTATTTGGTTGAATGTGCAAGTAGAAGTTAGGATTGTCGGTTGTCTTCAACTAACCTATATCAACACATTCCTATGAACGTTTGACTTTCTTGTGACTTCTTAATTCTGGTGATTATTGTTAGGAAACTCAGGTGACTGAGCTATTAATCGTAAGAACTTGAGCAGTTATACCTTATAAGTATAACTGCTTTAGATTTTTTCAATAGTTTGAGCATTCGTAGACTTTCATCTGCCCATTATATGATTTGACTTTTATGAATAACTCGCAATCGTGTCAACAGGTAACCAGTGATGAGACATTACCAGGTGAAGTAATGTCATTAACAAGTGATTAGTAAAGACATTACCAATTACTTACTATTGATAAGTAACAACGAACGATGACATTAACAGGTGACTTGTAATAACATTAACTTGTAACTACTGGAGAAATGATATAAACTCTCAATACGATTAACAAGTAACAGGTGGAAACTGGGAGTAGATTTCGTCCTGCCTCTTTGTTGTGTTGTGAGAATTTCATCATTTCATGAAAGTTGCGAATTATTTAAGAATTTGTTAATTTTTACGTTAGGGTGAGATTTTTAATTCACGGGCAAGAGTGATGGACAACTGTTTTTGATGCTGTATCCACGATATCCGCATGATGTCAGTGAGCTCAGCTTAAAAAGTGGATTGAGAAGCAGGTGGGACTACCACATAGATTTCTTTTGTAAACACTGTGGGTGACGTAGTCGGTATAACATCGTGGGACTCGTCGTGTATATATCCTGTGTAGCCGGTATAGCACTTTGGGACACACCTCCCGGTGTATGTATCTTGTGTAGCCCGTTTAGCACTTTAAGTGCAAATTTAAGATCGTTTGTGTGCTCTCTCCATTACTTGCACAATTGAGCTTTGTAAGTTCCACATATGCTCTGCTCTGGTGAGTTGCCACTTACAGTAACATTGTGGGAGAAGCGAGGGTGAAGGTCATAATAATTATAATAATTATTATTTCTACAAGTATTTGAGTATTATACAGACCTAGCTGACATCACTGACATGCTATATAGAAAGCAGCCCCTGGTTTACGCAGAGCATTTTGGACAATTAGCCTAATTTTGTCCCCAGGATGCGACCCACACCAGTCGTCTAACACCCAGGTACCTACTTACTGCTAGGTGAACAGAGATAGCAAGTGTCTTAAAGAAACACGCAACCAATGTTTCCACCAGTACCAGGTGGGGAAATCAAGAATACGGAAGGTGATATATAGTGGGTTGGAAATATGATTTCCTCTCAGTGGGAGAAAGAGGCTACTTGCTTGAGGTGGTTGTACTAGACTTCTGTATGGAGGAGTAGCTTGGGACCTTGTGGTACGCTGCAGAGTGACATGAGGATGGTACCCACGTGGGATGTGAGGGAGAAAGCTGGAAGGTGACTCAAGTAGGGAGGAGGGTGAACGGGAGTGAGGGAGGTGAGAGGGAGAGCGGATTGTTGTCTAGCAGTCCAGGTGGGTGAGCTGGGTAGAGTGAAAGTGTTGTGGTGGGCTGGTTGAAATGGAGTGGTGTGTGTGTTAGTTACCATTTTGTCCTAGGCACATGTCGATTAGACACTATGCCTGTTGTATGTGTGTGTAAGGAAACACTTCGAAATGTTTCCGCCCCGCCGGGAATTGAACCCGGGCCCTCCGTGCGTGAAGCTAGAGCTTTAGCCACCAGGCTATCAATATTTCTGCAACTTAATCTTTTACCCATCAACAAATTAACATTATCTAGGCAACGAACTATCAACCTACCCCTTAACCGATGAACTTCCAATATTTATTCAAGAATGGTATTCAATACCTACAAGATGACAATTAGACACATGTGCAACATCTGTGTATCTCAGCGTATGTATGCTGAGTACTGCACACCTCTAGGTATATATGAATTAATATATAACAGGTGTATATGAGCTGTCAAATACCTCTCGGCAAATATACACTCATAAATATACACCACCCGGTGTTTATACGACGAGGATTTTGTACTAATGTTTTTAAAATTACCGACAATATGTTAAGTAAAAGGACACAAGTGCAACTAATGTGACATTTTATTTTGGCAACGTTTCGCTCTCCAGGATCTTTATATGAAGCTTTATATGAAACAGTTCAATGGATGACGAACAACTGTTATATAATTGAGAGTGTATTAAGATGATGTGAGAAATGGTTTTGCAAACCGACAAGTTGAAGATTGAGACACTTAAGCAACATATGGGAATCTTAACTGAAGAAACGTTTCGCCACACAGTGGCTTCATCAGTCCAATACAAAGCAGAAAGTTGTTAGAACAGGAGTTTGAGGCAATCAGTCCCTCAGCCTGGAATCGATGTGTTCAGTCCATCACTCTTGTAGAAAGTACAGCACGTCTGAAATTGTCCTGTCACGGCGTTGCTGGACGTTTCTTGGCTATTTTTTTTTGCTAATTTGCAGTTAAATATGTATGTTTATACGTTTATTCGACATACCGTAAACTAGTCTAAAATAATAAGGTTCGTTGTAATGATCGGAGTAAAACGATGAATATATACACCGAGAGTTTATATATTCGCTGAGAAATGTATGTGTTTAATTGTAAATACATGGAGACGTGTATGCCTCCAACTGTATAAGTATATACAAAGAGATTAATCACCATCTTAACTAGTAGTGAACAGGTCTCATGCAGCATTAGTGATCCTTGTTTAGTCGATAGACTTTAAACCCCATTAACCATCCAACGAGGATTATTCTTTCACTTTATATCATTGGAATGCACTTAACCCGTAAGAGTTGCACGGCACCTGGAGAATGGGAAGCGAGGTAATCAGGTTTGATCCCTGAGAGAACAGAACAGGTCAGTTTCTTGGTTTAAAAGCCTGTCATAAGCATCAAGAATCTCCCACGAGGGAACACCACGAGACAAGATTCTAGGAAGCCGTAAATAATTCTTTAGATATCCGTGAGCAGTAATGACTCTTTTAAGAAGTGAATCAGAGTCAGACAGTTTATCCCCCTAGTTAATCCTTGAAGTTGGATAACAAGGAGTGACAGAACTAAAAACCACTGTCAAGTCACAATTGGGCAAGAAATATAGGGAAGGCCTAAGTATAGGCTAAGCCTCCTTTGATTTTTTCGTGCAGTTTTGAGTTGAAAATGGGGCTAAGATGGACCGAAACGTCTTCATAAGGTTCCTCTTCTTAATAAGGATAATTGGTGAATTGTTCCAGCCACTACGTGATTATTATATAAACTACGTTAAGCTCACTTCTCATTAAGGGCGCCTTGATGCTAGTGAAGGGCTCTAGAATCATGGATTTGGAGCAACACTTCCCATCATCGGATGAAATTACTTTCATGACAACAATTTACTAAACACAGAAACAATGGCGACAACGCCTTAATTACCACAACTGATACCTTAGATAGAAACAACAGTAAAAATTATCAACAGACAGCACTACTAACAATGTTAACTATAGACACAGTAATAACATTTATCGTCTCTCCAAACTATTAACATTGCCATTTTCAGTTGTGACTTCACAATGGTCAACAACGAACTGAAATACAGTCTGAGGTTGACTAAGTGTGATTTTTATTCCTAAAAAAAACATTGAAAATTGGGTTGGGCAAATATTCTGTTAGTGGGATGGATTGTGAAGGAGCTGCCTAGTATGGGCCAACAGACCTGCTGCAGTGTTAATCCTTTCTAATGTTTCTTAAAACCAATTCACAGTCATAACTTCCGTCAACGCTCATCAAGCATTTTAATTTCTAATAAAAGTGTGGAAGCCTAGACAATGACTGATAAAATTAGCAACATAACAGTTAGCTAGAAATGTAATTATTGAAAGAGCCGCTTACACCACACAAAGGTATCCTTGTGACCTCGAGGCGTCTGTGTGTATCATCGCCGCCTAGTAGGACGGGATATAAAGACTCAGGCAGGAACCTTCTGCAGCAGTACACTCCCAGACTCTCCTCATAAGCTTCTACTGAAGCCATGGTTAGTTCCCTTCAAAATTAATGTTTCTTCTAGTCAGTATTCCTCTTCGCCAACATTTGTGACTCGTGATATTTAAGGAATATTTATTGTGTTAAATATTCCCTCAATTACCTTCGGAGTATCTTCTTAGTAACGATTCTACACCTCAATGTTCTTTGTTTTCTATCCTAGTTAACTTTGGTAACTCCCTCCTGCCTTTTTTTATAAGTAATTTTCTGTAATGAATTTTAATAAGTAAAATGTTTCATATTTTTAATAAAAGTAGCATTCAACACTAAATGCTGCTAAACCCCAACAGAGGGTCGAAATATACAGACCAATTAATTTTCTGTCTCCATGTGGGTTGAGCAATGACCAGTGTTCATTACCCTTTTATTAGTTATTATTTTGGGTTTTTGTTTTTCCAGATGATGATAATCAGCGTGTGTGTTGCTCTCCTCCTTGGATCCTGCAGAGCAAAAGTAATCAGCACCCATCTTGGCACTGTTGCCTTTAGAAACCTTCCACAAGTCACTTTTGGTGCTTCTGCTGATAAACAAGGACCTTTTAATGCTGGCTTATTTCCAAATCAAGATCCCGAAGGAAGTTTACAAGGTGTTCTTTTCGTGCCTTTCAATGATAACTCTTTTGGAGATTTCCCCAATCACGGTCAAGAGTTTTTCGTGAATCCTGGTGTAACTGGAATTAATCCATTTATCAGTGACTTCGGTAGTGATCCCGTTAACTCCCTCGGCAGCAATGGTGACTTCTTCGGCAACTCCTTTAGTGTCAATAGTGATTCGCCATTTGGCTTCGATGGCCCTTTTGGGGGCTCTTTTGATGGCCTTCGTGGCCCTTCAGGTGCCTTTGGCAACTCGTTTGGAGTGCCCTTTGGTATAGAGCCTTTCACCGGTTTTAGTGTAAATGGTGCAAATAATCCATTTACAAACAATTTCGCCAGTAGTCAATTACCAGGTGATTTCGGCGATTCAAATAGTCTTGATGGCTTCTTAGGCGACTTTCCTGGGTCTGTAAATGCCTTCGGCAGCTCTTTCGGTGGTCCTCTTGGAAGTGGATTTCTTCCTAGTCCTGGAGTAATTGGTTCTGTTAATCCCTTTATCAATAACTTCGGCAATGGTCCTGTTGGCTTCCTCGGCAGCAATGATGATTCTTTTGACACTTCCTTTGGTGCCAATAGTCATTTACTAGGCAGTTTCTAAGATGAAATATTGTATACCTTTCTTGTACAGTTTCTAAAATGCATGGCTTTGCAGGCAACTATCTCGGTGGCTTTCTTGGCTCCATCATCAGTCTCAACGTCTTTTTCTGCGTTCCTGGCACTGCCAATGGTTGTAGATAGAGATAATTATGCCCTTGCTAACTCCTAAAGAAATGTTCCTGGTTCCGTCGGCGATACCGGTCTCCCATTCCCTGGTGGTGCAAGAAATGAAGTGAACACGGAGGATACTATGGCAGCCCTTGTAGAAATTTAGACGTCCCTTTCAGATCCTATCCTACTTATTACCACTGTAGAAAATCTATCAATGTTAAGCCATCGTGTACATGCGCCAATAATGGAGAACTTTGCAAAATAATTAAATATTAAATACCGTATTTATATCAATAAATCAACAATATCATATTCAGTGTATTTATTTCCCACTTATTAATTTATATACTTAACAATTCGCAAACAGGTACAATTATTTACAAGCATTATCTCTCAATCTACAGCAAGATTCGAACCAGTAGACTCGACATCAGAGTATACAGTGTGGTTAGAGTACTGCGTACTCTGATGCCAAGTTTGCAGGTTCGAATCCTGCAAACACACACACACACACAACCCCACACACACACAAACCCCACACACACACACAACCCCACACACACACACACACACACACACACCCCACACACACACACACACACACACACACACACACACACACACACACACCACACACACACACACACACACACACATATATATATATATATATATATATATATATATATATATATATATATATATATAATGTCGTGCCGAATAGGTTAAACTTACGATTTTGGCTTAAATATCAATGCTCTTCTTGCCGAATTAGGCAAGCGAAAATTTGTGTATGCAATAATTTCGCAAAAATCATTCTGAATTTTGCGAAAAAATCTATTTCATTGTTTGTTTTCTAAGGTTCTTTTGGTACAAAATTATTAAGTTTTATATTAACATAACTGAAAAAAATATATCTTTAAAAGTATAAGCGAGAATTTTAGAAAATACTTAATTTTAAATGAGTTTGATTAGTAACGTGTACTGACTTTCATGTTATTCAAGTGTCATCATAATTTAAAAGGTCTTGCATTTTTTAACATGACAAATTTGGCTAATAATCTACACTACATTAGATCTGACAGCCGCTGTAATTTACAAATTAGTGTCTGTTTTTAAGCTACAAAATGCAAGGTTCAAATACTGTAGCTTCAACTTAAATCCCTGAGGAAATGTTTTGTTAAGTGTTACCAAAATATATATAAATGTGTAGGCTATTAAAATGTCACTGAGCTCCTACAGTAAGTTCCAGCAATTCAGTTTGAAGATACAAATTGAAATTTCAAAGACTAAAATTCACGAGGCTTCAAAAATGAAACATCAAATATATATTTTTTTAATGATATCTATACATGTAGAATGTTTACTTAACATTTTCCTGAAATAAGAGCACTGAATATTCATTATGAACTTAGATAAGACGATGGACTCACTAGTTCAAAACTCTGACTTGACAAACCATTCAGACTTGCTTTTAGGAGATTTAAATGAAGCAACAAAATTTTCTTCTCTTGGCTACAAGTTTTAGGTTTTAATTTCTCAAAGCATTTTACAATCTGGAAAAGTTTAGTCATTAATTTTGTGATAATGAAGATTCTTATTATACCACAGAGGATGTCGAAACCAAGTAGAAAGACTACGTTTTGTATTTCGCACAACTCAAGAAGTGAAAACACAAGGCGATCACCAACACCTACTGGACAAATATAGGAATGTATTAAAATATATACGTATATGTATTGTTTTCGGTATTGCAATACAGTTTTGTGATATAAAGCTCAAATTGCAGTCAGTTTACTTGGATATCTGGTAATTCAATAAATGAAAATAAGATGTTTAATATTGACGGAGGCATTTTAACCACACCAAGGTTGACGAGGATTAAAATAAATGCTGAGAGAAAGGATTTTTACTTGGAAAAAAAAAACCACTTGATGGAAAACTGCATGTCAGAAGTATTTTTGAATAGAATTTCAGCGCTGTATAACCCCTGTGGTTTAGCGCTTCTATTTGATTATAATAATAATAATTTTGAATAGAATCTTACGGATATTAACGTTGAGAAGCAACTTAGAGAGGAAGAAACTGACCATGGTCTATGCGCAGGGAGAGTCTTGGCATGGATCACGGCAGGAGGGTCCTGCCTCAGCTCTTACATCTCGTCCTTTTCCGCTACGATGCACAAATACGCCTCAAGGTTCCAGGACACCTTTGTGTAGTAGCAACGGCTGTCTAATAACGTGTTCAGCTAACATTTATAATGGTAATGTTGTGCGCCTTTGTCTTCAGTATCATTATTTCTCTGGTGTGTTTTGAAGTATGAAAAAACGATACTTATCAATGCGGAGTTGACGCTGTTGCGTTAGTAGATAGTTTTGGTGATACTCGTTATTATTTTTTTATAGTTACAGTTATCGATATTAATGATTATTGCGAATGTTTATATTATGGTTTTACCTGTGACTGAACATTCAAGATCTAAACTATTGTTGCTGTGTGTTCACTGTTGTTTGTCTGCGGGCTGCGCTGCTTCTGTTGTTTGTCTGCGGGCTGCGCTGCTTCTGTTGTTTGTCTGCGGTCTGCGCTGCTTCTGTTGTTTGTCTGCGGTCTGCGCTGCTTCTGTTGTTTGTCTGCGAGCTGCGCTGTTTCTGTTGTTTGTCTGCGGTCTGCGCTGCTTCTGTTGTTTGTCTGCGGTCTGCGCTGCTTCTGTTGTTTGTCTGCGGGCTGCGCTGCTTCTGTTGTTTGTCTGCGGTCTGCGCTGGTTCTGTTGTTTGTCTGCGGTCTGCGCTGCTTCTGATGTTTCTCTGCGAGCTGCGCTGTTTCTGTTGTTTGTCTGCGGTCTGCGCTGCTTCTGTTGTTTGTCTGCGAGCTGCGCTGTTTCTGTTGTTTGTCTGCGGTCTGCGCTGTTTCTGTTGTTTGTCTGCGGTCTGCGCTGCTTCTGTTGTTTCTCTGCGAGCTGCGCTGTTTCTGTTGTTTGTCTGCGAGCTGCGCTGTTTCTGTTGTTTGTCTGCGGTCTGCGCTGTTTCTGTTGTTTGTCTGCGAGCTGCGCTGTTTCTGTTGTTTGTCTGCGAGCTGCGCTGTTTCTGTTGTTTGTCTGCGGTCTGCGCTGGTTCTGTTGTTTGTCTGCGGTCTGCGCTGCTTCTGTTGTTTCTCTGCGAGCTGCGCTGTTTCTGTTGTTTGTCTGCGGTCTGCGCTGCTTCTGTTGTTTGTCTGCGAGCTGCGCTGTTTCTGTTGTTTGTCTGCGGTCTGCGCTGTTTCTGTTGTTTGTCTGCGGTCTGCGCTGCTTCTGTTGTTTCTCTGCGAGCTGCGCTGTTTCTGTTGTTTGTCTGCGGTCTGCGCTGCTTCTGTTGTTTCTCTGCGAGCTGCGCTGTTTCTGTTGTTTGTCTGCGGGCTGAGCTGGTTTTGTTGTGCATAAAGAGTTACAGTGAGAGTAATAGTTATAGATGTCAAAGTAATTTTAAATAATTTTGTTAATGAATCTGATGATAGTAGTGTCATTTGCCTGTTAAATGATAATACGTTTCATGGTTAGGGTTATTGTGGTTACTTTGGTTATCATTCTTTATAATTATACTCGTATTTAACGTGTATAATTATAGTAGCATCTTTGAGTACGGTTGCCTTTGTTTATAACAGAAGAAATTGGTTAATGAGAATAGGCAATATTTTTAGTAGCTCATCTTTTAAATCTGTTATCCTCATTTTCAAACTATTACATAGTGTATTTAAACAAAATAAGTTCATAAAATTAATAAGTCTTGGATAAAGAGTTGAATAATTTCATCTGACTTTCTCTTATGTTTATGCCAAGACATCTTCAGGGTAACTTAAGGAATTTATTTGCAAGAGTTATCTCAAATTACCTACGTGAAATCAGCACATGCCATCTATATAATTCATCTCTTGTAATCATAGCTGAGAGGTCTGTATCTCCTGTGATCACTGAAATATCTGTCACGACTATCAACGTGACCTTTACAGCCAGTGTGAAATCGTGCAGGAACACTGAGGGAACCGCTACTACCATCAGGAAAGGTAACAGCACTGTTAGAGTCAACAAAACCACCAACGACGAGAAGTATTTGAATCCCAACAACTAGGATCACCGTAGAAACCAAGATTATTCGTAAAGACATCGTAGACTTCAAGAGAACCACGAAAAGCACCAAGAATAGAGCTGTCGAAGTGTTGTACATAACCAGGAGGACAAGATACGTGAGCAAACAGGTGTATTTTTCCTCTATTTGACCCTATCATTTACCCGGTTTATACCAGAAAATAAGGACTATCCAAAGATCTTGTACGATCGTCGGCTGTGTCCACGAAGTCACCTAACAAAACATTATTTATACCAAAGTAACTGTCGAAGTAGTTTGTCAAGAACCCAAGACTGCTAAAACAAATCCTGCTTCAGTTATTTTTGTGTTTTGGCTACTACTATATGTCCACATCAAATTGCTTATCTGCTACCCTCCTCTTCTGGACAGAAGAGTTTCTTGCTATTCTCCTAGCTTCTCTACTCTCTTGGTTAAAATATACAGTAAATAGAGCAGGAATAGTGCTAAGTATACTTGTGAGAGAAACGTGACTACTAACACAGAAGTATTCCTTGGAGGTTTTAGTGAATGGATCAGCGGAAACGTCGCGGTATATCCTAGAGTGGTTGTGGAATGTTAATTCTGCTCCATGACCACATGACTTCCGCTAGAAGTTCCTCCTCCAGGAATGGCAACAGTGTATATACAGCGAGAGGTTCATATCTCTTAATGTATGTACACACTGAGATGTTTACATTTCTGTGTATATGAACCGTGACCTGTGCATGTCTCAAGTGTTCATACACCAAGAATGTATGTACATTGTACACTGATAATTTATTTTAATCACTGTTTTAGGGATTAAACCATTCTTAAATAGTGGTGTACAGACGAAACGCTGCTTAAGACACCGTCGTATAGTCGATAGGTTTTTAAACCTAGGAAACCAACCAACGAATACTTAATTCAGAATTTACCCTTTAAAGAACTGAAGTTCACAGAGGTAGAATGAGGACCATTAACTCTTAAAAACTAACTGACCATTGCAAGTGCTTTGTGGTCACACGCGGACGTAACAAGGTCACAGAAATCCTTTATTTAGTACAGCTGTCTGCTGGATAGCTATGTTCCTGCTTAATAATATGAATTCTTTGATCATTACTTTGCTATTACGTGTCTCTGGTCTCGTGTGCTAGGTATGTCGGCATATCCTGGAACAAAAGTGGATGTTTGGGTGACTGATAATAGTTGTAACTTCAATAGTTAGGTGAAAACTCTGCTGCAGATGTGATACTGGTAAGAGATAGTGATACAGGTTGTGGTTGCTGTAGGTAACAGTTGTTGAAGATAGGTAAGTGATGCATGTTGTTGATGCTGAGAATAGTGACAGAAGTTGCGGATCATGAAAAAAAATATATTTTTTTTAGGTCAACGGATAGTGGTTGCTCAAATTAATCACTGAAAATTGTGCTGTAAATGATGATAGTCACTCAGATGGTAAATAATGCAAGTTTTGAATCCTTAAGAGTATTAACTAACTGTAAATACACCGTTCAATAAGAGCAGTAGTTATGCAGCTTTAGGACCTTTTGTTTGGTAGTTTGTTGAAGGAGAGAGTTGTTAGTTATGCTGTCTCGGGACCACTTGTTTAATAGTGTATTCCGTGGAAGAGAGCAGCAATTATGGCCCTCTGGACATTTTGTTTGGCAGTTTATTCCTGTGGGAATAAGTATCAGCTAAGCTGCCTCGAGATTACAGCAGTAATCAGGAGAATGTAAGACAAGCTGTGAATAAATACTATAATAACGTATATTTTCAAATTATTGTTTCAGTTTCTCATTTTATCCACAGAATTTTAGTTCCAACTACAAAAAAATACAGTAAAAACTAAATCAGCTCTTTTATAATTGTATTAGACCAGCAGAAAAAAAAAACCACTGAGGCTGAGTGTTGTGGGTAGCATTGGAGATGCCAATATAGCTGAGACAGAGCTGGGTTTGGAGATGATTTACATGTAAGAAAGGCTCTTATCCTGTATACTCAGTGTTATCTAAATCAATCCAGCTTTAGTGAGTGAGGGGGAGCTCTCTCTCCGGTACACACACACACACACACACACAAACTTGTTTCTATAGAGTAGGTATATAGCACAATTGACACTGGAGTAATTAACATGTATAAATAACTTTACGGAATGCCCCGCGTTATGGAGAACATTTAGGGCAGCCTTAAAGGTAACTTACAGTTACTAGACACGGATAAATATAGTGGATGCTTATAATAGGCCATATTTTATATTTAATTACTGAGACAGTTTAGTTAATGAATTATGATATTCTGAAATCTTTGTATAACAATATGGAACAACATTTGCATTGGGGAATTCTGAAGCAAAAGATATATTTTGTTACTATATATGTTGAAAAAGACTGAAAGTCTCTACAAATGCTATTACTGGGATCATTAAACATAATTTGTCTGAGTTGAAGTCATATAAAAGAGGTGTTTTTTTTTATTGTATTTTTGAAGCAGGTGGCCGAGGGGGAACCTTTTATTTGCATGGAGTCGAACAGGTGGTATATCAAAGACAAACTTACTCCTTGTATTGTGTCTATACGGTTATATTTAATAGCACTATAGCAATAGCACTATTGTAGTAGCGCTATAGTAATAGCATAATAACAATAATAGCATATGCAATTGCTTTACACCAATAGCACTTCATATAAGTACACTGTAATAAAATCACTATTTCATTTGCATTATAGTAACAGCCCTATACATAATTACACTATAATAACAAAACCATAGTACGTGTATATATATATATATATATATATATATATATATATATAAATATAATATATATATATATATATATATATATATAAATAAACGTCAAACCAGCTCCTTGGGGAATGGGACAGGGTTACCTTAATCAGGTTTGATTCGAGGACGAGAAGAATAGCCCCATTTACTTGAATCAAGAGCTCTTTATTAGCATCAAGATACATACTAGATAAGAAATAATTCATTTTTCTTTTTTAATATTTCGACATCAGTTTAATCAGTAAGGAAACAAAGAATCATGTCTTGAAATGCTGATTATTCATCAAAACTTTATTGACCAATTCTTAGATTGATAAAACATAAAAATATTGTATACGCGGAGATATTTAGGTGAGTACAAATAGGAAGTGCGTCTGTCTGGCGCTTAGCAGACGGAGAATTAAGCCTTCACCATGTCTTGCGTTGAATGACCCACATAGGTTTAGCGCATAACATGAATTATTATGTCCATCACGTGAAATAAACATTGTAGTTCATCTGCCTAAATTATCTTTCGAAGCCATAGTGGCTTGGGTTGTATGTGTTGCGGACGTCGAAGTAGCGACCACGACCACCAATGTAGCCCTGGTTGCTACGATTATAACCCACTGGGATAGCGTGGCTACCACGACCAGCCACATAGCTACGACCACCGCTGAAAGGCTTGAGACCACTGACAGACCTACCAAAGCCACCAGCAATAGTATCATGATTACCAACGGTGCTAACACCTTTATTATAAGGCTTGATACCACTGAGAGACCCACCAAAGCCACCAGCAATAGTACCATGATTACCAACGGTGCTAACACCTTTACCATAAGGCTTGATACCACTGAGAGACCCACCAAAGCCACCAGCAATAGTACCATGATTACCAACGGTGCTAACACCTTTACCATAAGGCTTAATACCACTGAGAGACCCACCAAAGCCACCAGCAATGTTGCCATGATTACCAACAGTTCCAACACCTATACCATAAGGCTTGATACCACTGAGAGACCCACCAAAGCCACCAGCAATGTTGCCATGATTACCAACAGTTCCAACACCTATACCATAAGGCTTGATACCACTGAGAGACCCACCAAAGGAGCTAGCAATAGTACCATGATTACCAACAGTGCCAAAACCTTTATCATAAGGCTTGATGCCACTGAGAGACCCACCAAAGGAGCCAGCAATAGTTCCATGATTACCAACGGTGCCAATACTTTTATCATAAGGCTTGATACCACTGAGAGACCCACCAAAGCCACCAGCAATGTTGCCATGATTACCAACAGTTCCAACACCTATACCGTAAGGCTTGATACCACTGAGAGACCCACCAAAGCCACCAGCAATGTTGCCATGATTACCAACGGTTCCAACACCTTTATCATAAGGCTTAATACCACTGAGAGACCCACCAAAGGAGCCAGCAATAGTACCATGATTACCAACGGTGCCAACATCTCTGTCATAAGGCTTGATACCACTGAGAGACCCACCAAAGCCACTGACAAAGCTGCCAGGATTACCACCGTTGCCAACACCTCTATCATAAGGCTTGAATCCACTGAGGAACCCACCAAAGCCACCAGAGACTTTACCATGCTCACCCACGAAGCTAGCACCACTTCCAAAAGGTTTATAACCAGCCAGAGGCCCATTCAAACTATCTACTGCTTTATCATGACCGCCCAAATAGCCATGACCACCACCCAAAGACTTAAAACCACTGAGAGACCCATCAGTGACTCCAGCTGCTTTATCATGATCATCCACGTAGCTATGATCGATGGACAAAGACTTGTAACTACCGAGGGACCCACGAAGACCAGCAGTAGCTTTTTCATGGGCACCCACGTAGCTAGGTCCATTTCCTAATGACTCTTGACCACGAAGGGATCCATCAAGGCTAGTGGCAAAATCGCTATGAAGACCAGTAAACTTACCTGCGTCAGCATAGGAGCCACCAAACTGCTTCTTGGAACTATCGCTTATACCGTGAGACCCATCAAAGCTACCAGAAAAGTCACCATGACTGCTAGTTACCTTACCAGGGACACTGTACGAACCAAGGCTGTCTCTGAAGCCACCAAGGGCGCCGGGAGAATTTCTTAAAGCACCCACAGAGCTACCAAAGGAACCAACGGAACCATATGAACTACCTAACGTGCTACCAAGGCCAACATTGGAACCTACAAAGTCACCTGATAAGCCACTGTTGAAGGACTTAGTTTTGACACTGAAAGAACTAACAGCGGCACTATCGAAGCCTTTCTTTAAAGTGGTGTCGCTGCTATGTACACCATGACCGGCGTCAAAACCGACTCCGATGCTGTAGAGATTGTCCTTCGACGTTTTAGTGTATGGATCAGCATAAGCATCTGGGGAAATCCCGGAATGGTCGTGGGATGCTGACACACCACTGTGACCACCATGACTTTCGCTGGTATGTCCTCCTTCAGGAGCAGCAACATGATGGCTGGAGACGTCCTCTGGTCTGCACGAGCTCATCAGCAGAGCAATACACACGGTGATCAACAGCAGCTTCTGGAAAACATAAGATCATGTGTGTTAGAAAAACTAGCGTGATGAATAACTAAAGTGTAATGAACATTTGTCAGTGCATAACAAAACCCACAGGAAGACAGAAACTCGGGAAAGTGATTGATTGATCCGTATATTTCGACCCCCTTGATTTCATAGAAAAGTAAGTGCTGAAATTATTGCTTAAAATAGGAAGCACCCTGAACAAGTTTCACAGGGGTAGAGTCAGAGGTAATTAATGTAAAAGAAAAAATCTGACCATTAATGGAGACTCTGGAGTAGAGTAAAACTTTATTGTGATAAAGTTTTGCTCTATGTATTAAAGTCAATGAGTGACTTGAGACTGATCTGATAAAATTACACAGAGTTTGTTAAATTGACATCTTCCTCTGCACCTGACTTTTGTTTAATACTTTGTCATTGTATCCAAACTGACCATTGTTGGTGTGGTAGTTAATGGGATGAGCCTCGGTGTGGACTGCCGAGGGAGGGCCCTGCGAGTGCTTTTATATCCCGTCTGTCCTGCTTCTTGGTCATGTACGTATACAAACGTCACAAGGTTGCAGGATCCCTTTGTGTAACGCCTGTCGTTGTCTGAGTAAATAAGTTCATGGTTTCTAATCGTATCGTTAATTATATGCCACTTTCTTCAGTGGTGTTACGTCCTACGGTCTGTAAACACATGCCGGAACTATTTGTGGTTGTCTGTGAAATGGGAAAACATGTGAGGTAGATATTTAAAACAAATGGAGATTGGGGAATTTTTTCTGTTGTCCAGTCTAACGGAGTGGAAGCTGTGACAATGGTAACTGCTAGACTATGATTATTAATGTATTTTGGAGATACTAGAGATGATGGTAGTGGTCGTCATAAGTAGTGAAGTAAGTTGTGGGTATCGATTGTGGATGCTGAGATGGGCTGTGATGAAAACTGCCCTTAGTGGTGATGGTTAATGAAAAGAAGGGCAGTAATGCAAGCCCTTGACCTCCTCATTACCTTTCCATTATCGGTAAATTTTTATATTAATATAATCATAGTTGATCATACACAAATACCAGTTGTGGTATCATTACGAGGGGTGAACCTTAATGAACTCCAGTTTTCACTTTTTCTTGCATGGTAATTCATGTTCCTAACAGAATGTTTTTTTGTGGTGCATTTAAGACAGAAAAGCGTCTATAACACTGAACAGAAAGATAGTTCTGTGGTTTATAGAGTAAACTCGTCCTTTCTCGTGGCTCTCTGTTTTCTGATCGTTCGTCATATCATACTTTCTCTGTAAATCAGTTTTACATTAGTTGTCTAACGTTATGTTATAATATAACCAAAACACCCATAACCTAACCAGATAGCCACCCGCAAGCCCTCCCATTACAGATATACTAGCGCCGCCCCTGCTTACCCGCCCATGTCTTGGTAGTCTGTCTCACTACGATGGGACACGGCAGCAAGGACCACTTACTCGCGCTGGACTCATTGGTCCAGGTGCACAAACTAAGTGTTTATGCAAGTAAGTTTATTCAGGTATACACAAATACAGTTACATAGATTATCATACATAGCAGCATATGTATAGAGAACCTAGGATAACCCAAAAAAGTCAAATTGACTTATTTCTATTGGGGTCCTTTGTTTCCATTGGGATCCTTTTATTTCCACTGGGGTCCTTTAATGGAAAAGAGTGTAGAGGAGAGAGAGAGAGATTTGGAGACGTTAAGCGAGTGCTTAGGGAGTTTTGAAGCAAGTGAAAGAGTAATTTTTGTAGGGGACTCGTGTAGAGGGTGTAGTAGGTAAGTTAGGTAAGAGTAGTAGGATCTTTCACACGGCACTTACCAGCTACCACAATCATACCTTCCAGTAGTCACACTTTTTACCACAAAATGCCGCAAACAACCACAATTAGACCGCCAGGCTAAACACAAAATAAGAGCAATTTACAACAATAAAATCAATATAAAACATAATATCACTGATTACATAAAACCGCATTTCTGCCATGCCTCAAAGTTGTAAAAGGTGACGTCATACCGCGTCCCCACAAACCCAAAAGTCGCTTGAAAGGGTCAGACCTGAGCGACAAGTAAATAGTTAAGCCGTTTTTCGAGCTTAGAATAAGTAACAAATACCCACACCCATAAATATATAACTCAAGTTACTGTTTCGAACGATAGGTTATTTTAAGAGTGTGTTTGTATATACGTATTTGTTTGTACTTAACAATTCACATACTGGTAAACTTTTAACAAACATTATCTTTCAGTCCACAGCAGGATTCATATCTACACACACTGTGTCAAAGTACACAGTACTTTCCTCACTCCCCTGGGGATCTATCTGTGTGGGAAAAGTACTATGTATTTTGATAGTGTTCAAATTCTAATCCTGATGTGGACTGAGATTATCTAATGTTTGTATGTGTGCTTGCATGTTTGCTGGTGGGTTGACCTTTGGATTTGTGGTCGCTCGGCCTAATACCATCTGTGACCCAGTAGCCCTGTGTTTACCACTTTCAGATAATGGTAAATATTTCATTTTTTTAAATGATGGATTTTTCATATTTATAACCAAGACATTATATTTTATATTGGTTTTAATGTTACTGGTATTCGTAACTAAGTGGCTGTTGTATGGTTTTTGAAATGTTTTTTCTTTGTATTTTGTGATTTTTTTTCTATGTTTTTTCTTGGTATTTTGTGAACCTATATATTTTGTCACCGAAGCTGGATGGCCCAAAAAAAAAAAAAAAAAAAAATTTTTTCTTACATTCAGTAATTTATAGAGGAGAAGGGGTTACTAGCCCATTGCTCCCGGCATTTTAGTCGCCTCTTATGACACGCATAGCTTACGGAGGAAGAATTCTTCTCCACTTCCCCATGGAGTAATTATATTTTGTGTTAAATAATTTGACAGACCCCCAATCCTCTCATGCAGCACCACTACCGACATCAACAGAGTCCATCACTCTAGAGGAACTAGAGCATCAAGCTAGCAGCTTAACTATAACTACCCCTATCAGAAACCTTACTAACGAGGTACCTTGATGGTGGTGAAGGGCTCTTGATTACCCTCCCATAATTATCATAATAACTGTGTCAGCATAGCTAACAGATTCAACTGCTGATGCCCACCAACTATGGCAAGTTGCTCCATCATCTTAACCCACTCAAGTTGCAGTCGAAACCAAGTTTGTTCAAGAGCGTCCTTGCAAACTCGTAGACCTAGCACCGGACACAAGGAAGTTTATGATTTTAAAAGAGAAGCTCTAAATCCGTGTGGGGTCACTCAGCACTGCGTTGGAAAGTAAATAAATGGTTCCGTGAATTGACAAGTTGAAAAATAACATTTGTACAACACTTGGGTAACTTTATTTTAGAAACGTTTGGCCATACAGTTTGAGGTACTCAAACTATAATAATATCTGTAAAGGGTTGTTATTCCTTAAATTTTGAGCTCCCTTCTCCTTCCTTGTCTCAAACTTAATTACCCCTCATTCCTCAGATGCTATGTGATCCCCCTACGGTTTTAGCGTTTCCCCCACATAAGTAATAATAATAATAGTGTAAGTGTTAAGGGGAGTCATTGTTGGGGCCATAGGTCAATCTGAATAGAGAAAATTATGTAATTATTATCAGAGTATTTACTCAGAGAAAGACAGGAACTACACAAAGGGGTCCTGAGACCTTGTGACGCTTGTGTTCTTGACCAAGAAGCAGGACACACCGGATATAAAAGCAGTGGCAGGACCCACCCTCAGCAGTCCACACCGAGGCTCACTCCACCAACAACTCCATCAACAATGGTCAGTTTGGCTTCAGCAGTGTACTACCCTTCCGATCCGATAGTGATGAAGAAAAGAAAGATTCAAAGCTAGCTTTCATTAAGGCAACGTTTCGCTCTGTACAGAGTTTTATCAAGTCAATTTCAAGTGAATCTCTGAGTTGATAAAACTCAAAGGTGAAACGTGGCAACGTAAGCTGTCTCTCTACCTGTATATTTTCTCTATCAATGGGCAATTTGCTCTTTCAAGTTAATGTTTTTTCTGCCGTTTTGGCATTTGTGCGTTTTATGAAAGTCCTTTTAGAATGGCTTTCATATTTTGTAATCCTCAAAATTTCCTGGTTATTAAAGTAAATATTTGCTGGGATGGATGTCCCATATCATAATTGATTTCATATTTTTAATACCATAAAAGCTGCCATCGACCTCGCAAATGTGATATATTTTTCAGTATGTTGCGTGCTTATTAAATTAATCCCCTTAAGTAGAATTATTAATTGTATTACTATTATTATTATTATTTTATTTATATTATTATTGCGTGTTACACCTGTAATCTTGTGTACCCTAGAAACTGCTGTTGATCACCGGGATTGTTGTTCTGCTGACGGGCTCGTGTAGGCCAGAGGACGTCTCCCACCATCACGTTGCTGCTCCTGGAGAAGACCCTATCAGCGGAAGTCACGGTGACGTGCCAGGATCCCACGACCACTCTGGGATTTACCGAGACTTTCCTCTTGATCCATTCACTAAAATTTCTAACATTGGTCACGGTTCTCTCGCCAATCATGGCGTTCATGGCAGCGATATTCCATTTAAGAATGGTTTTGACAGTGCTGCTGCTGTTAGTCCCTTCGAAGAAAAAACTAAGTCATTCGGCAGTTCCTTAGATGTGAATAGTGGTTTATCAGGCGGATTCGGAAGTTCCAGTGTTGGCTTGTATGGTAACCCTGTAGGTGCGCATGGTGATTCTCTTGGTACCGTTGATGGCGTCAAGAACAGCCATGGCAACTCCTTCAGTGTCCCTGATAAGTTTAGTGGAAGTCAAGGTGACTTTGCTGGTGGCTTCGGTGGGTCTCACAGTGGCTTTGATGTCAAGAATAAGCCTGGTATCTCCTATGATGATTCTGACAAGTTTGCTGGTGGATTTGGAGGACCTCCTGGTGGCTTTGATGTCAAGAACAATCCTGGTGTCTCCTATGTTGATTCTGACAAGTTTGCTGGTGGCTTTGGAGGACCTCCTGGTGGCTTTGATGTCAAGAACAATCCTGGTGTGTCCTATGGTAATTCTGACAAGTTTGCTGGTAGCTTTGGAGGATCTCATGGTGGCTTTGATGTCAAGAACAATCCTGGTGTCTCCTATGTTGATTCTGACAAGTTTGCTGGTGGCTTTGATGTCAAGAACAATCCTGGTGTGTCCTATGGTAATTCTGACAAGTTTGCTGGTAGCTTTGGAGGATCTCATGGTGGCTTTGATGTCAAGAACAATCCTGGTGTGTCCTATGGTGATTCTGACAAGTTGGCTGGTGGCTTTGGAGGATCTCATGGTGGCTTTGATATCGTCAAGAACAAGCCTGGTATCCCCTATGGTGATTCCAGAAAGTTTACTGGTGGTCAGGGTCATTATGCTGGGGGCCTCAATGGATCCAAAAACAGGTTCGGTATATCATTCACTGAACCTGGCAAGTTTATAGGCAATCATGGCAGCTTTGCCGGTGGCTTTGGTAGACCCATCAATGGTCTTAAGTATTTGGGCAGGGGTCTTGGCTACGCGGGTGGATATGGTAACGCTGCTGGTGGCTTTGGTCGGTCCTTCCGTGGTCTTAAGTCTTTGGGCAGGGGTGTTTACAGTCTTCCTGTAGTTTATTATCGTGGCAACCCAGGTTACATTGGTGGTCTCGGTCGCTATATCGACGTCCGTAACAGATACAAGCCTACCAACCATGGCTTCGGAAGATAATGGACTGTAATCTTTATTTAATATCGTGGACAATGCATGTAATTAATGATTTTGAATGAACTGTTTGATAAAAAAATGAATATATCAGCAACTATTAACAAGTGTATTACTTTCCAATAAAATATGTATCCAAATTTAAAATTACATTAAATTATTTACGATTTTTAAATGTGTTACCAGATTAATTGATCGTTAAATAATTTAGCACATTAAACTTGCACGAGATGTATTAAATCATTGGACTTTTACCTAGAATTCTGATAATTTAATTAGAATTGTTCCAAGGAATCAGACAAGGTAAACAAATAAATAATGTTGAAGCAATTCTTAATTTCTCTCTTCCTGATAAATTAGACACATATGCAACACTTGGATATCTTTATTGAGGAAACATTTAGCCACACAGTGGCTTCATCAGTCCATACAAAGGAGAAAGGTGAAGAACAGGAGGAGTTTGAGGTAATCAGTCCCTCGGCCTTGAGTCGATGTAGTCAGTCCATCAATCTTGAAAAGAATACAGCATATGTGCGAAGAAGTAGCATATATACCGTAGGCAGGAGAGGTGCAGAAGTCGTAGGTGGTGTCACATTTGACCAATGTGGAAGTAGGTCGTGCCCAAGGTTTGGGCAAGTGAAGAATTCCCTGTATTAAGATACCAAGATGTTGCTGTGTCAGACAGGATGTAGATGAATGGTTCAGAGAACCGACAAGTTGATAAATTAGACACATATGCAACACTGTGTTGCATGTGTGTCTAATTTATCAACTTGTCGGTTCTCTGAACCATTCATCTACATTCTCTCTTCCTCATTAATATTTTAATCCTTACGAGGCATAACTATAGAATGAATTACGAAACGCGTGGCCTGATTTAACCATAATATAATAAAATAAGTGTAATAATGATTTCAAAACATGAATGAATACATACACTATGTGTGTGTGTGTCCAAAATGTCCTTTTCCGATTTCGCGTTTTTTACACAAAAATTTTACCGATCAAGTGTCGAAGTTTTCAAGAGGAACCTGAATAATTAACTGACCTAAGTGCCAGATCATCCAGACTGGGAAGGTTGAATAGTTGTGGATCTGGTACACGACGCTCTAACCCACGGGACCACCCAATCCTACAAAGATCACGCACCCAGCAGAGTTAGGTGTTTTACCGTGATACGAGGACATACGATGGTGTGGGTGCCTCAGAGCTAATTTCATTCTACTCCCCGTTTGGTGTACTAGCGTCCACAAGCAGTATATATATATTATTGTAATTATGAACGAGTGGTATTTAATCAATAACAACACGCCAAGTAGGCGAGGACTCGAACCCGTGTCGTTTTAGCCCGCCTCATGGTGAACGAAATTTCACGATGCTCTAGCCCACTGGACCGCCCAATCCTACAATGATCATGCACCAAGCAGAGCTAGGAGTTTTACCGTGATCCGAGGACATACGATGGTGTAGGGGTCTCAGACCTAATTTCATCCTACTCTGAGGCACCCACACCGTCGAATGTCCTCGGATCATGGTACAACACCTTGCCCTGGCTGCCTTCAAGAGGGAGCTGGACAGATACTTAAAGTCGGTGTCGGATCAGCCGGGCTGTGGTTCGTACGTTTGACTACGTGCGGCCAGCAGTAACAGCCTGGTTGATCAGGCCCTGATCCACCAGGAAGCCTGGTCGTGGACCGGGCCGCTGGGGCGTTGATCCCCGGAATACCCTCCAGGTAGGTAGACCGCAGTAAGTCCATTCAGGCGCCTTCGAAGGAGTAGGAAATGCAAGTGGTATATATTGCTGGAAAAACGGAAGGGGTTGCTTCAGATATGATTTGCTGACTGGCTATATTCTTAGTCCTTCCATTTAATGGTCGTGTCGTTTTCCTTCCTACACTTTAAGTGTTTTTCTTTAATCCAACTTTTAGCTACAACAAAATGGAATGTAGCCAAGTTCTCAAGGTATATATATGGTGAGAGAGAAAAACGGAAGAGGAATGTTTAGAGATAGTGAGAGTGGGAAATGGTGGTGACTGGGGTGGTGATATTCATTGAGGTGCCTGAGGTGAGACTCATGGTAGTAGTGGTGGTGGTCGTGGTGGTAGTAGCCATATAAATTAGGTGGGAAGATGTTTTAATTTAACAAGATTAGGTACAAACAAACACTAGCTAATGTTTCCATGTTTTAATTTTTTAATTTAACAAGATTGGGTACAAACAAACACTAGCTAATGTTTCCATGGCATGTTTAATAACGCAACATGGGCTTCACAAGTGACGCAATTAAATCTGTATTTTGTAAGTCAAAAATATACCAACTTAGACGCACACTGTTTAAAAGAACGCTGCCTGGGAAATCCTAAATGTTACTTGATGCATTTTTAGAGAGATTTCAGAACACTACAAGGATATCGTAGGTATAGTATCTGATCAATTGTCCCTCCCTCCCTCCGACCCTCCTGCCCTTCCGACGCAAAAAAAGGTAGTGTTTCCCTATTGATACTAATAGTAATACTATAAGCTAGTCCTCTTCCAAAATTAGCAAGGCGTTTTCATGCCTTCACAGACTACGTCTTGTTGAATTTGCCCGTAAATACAGAATCTCCTTCATGAATCTTAGTACCGGCTTCGTTTCTGTAACTGCTTGCCTTTCCCAGTATATTGTAAAATGATCTGATCTCCAGAACACACGTAACTTGACCTGACCCTTGCTTACTTCTCGCCTCCCAGTGAACTGATCTTGGCTGTCATCTTGCTTCCCAGTGACCTATAATATGGATTTCTTCCATGTTATCAAAGATTTGCGACTTGGTAAAGAACGAACCAAAAAGTTCAGTTTTCATTTCCACTGTATGGGCAAGTTGTGTTATCTTTATGAACTCTCTGACCTGCATCAAGACGAGTACATACCTGGAAGTACAAAGAAAAGGAAAACAGCACACAAATTTTAGAGTCCACACCGAGGCTATCTATACCTACATAAAGACACAGACATGCCATAATATAAACATAGGTGTACCTACATGCAAACACATTCATACAGAGAAGAAAAAAAAAGGGCATAATACAGTGACTGGAACAATACACAAATAACCCACACTTAGGACAGTAATAACCCGCAGTCAGTCTCCCAAGTGCGGGTTATTTGTGTATTATGTACCTTCATACAGATGAAGACATTCCAGCGTACAGACATAGATATGCCAACAGATGGAAAAATAAACACATAAGCAGTATAATGTGATCCTTTATTGACAACGTTTCGCCCACGCAGTGGGCTTTATCGAGTCACAGACAGATCTACCTGGAAAAAGAGTAACACGAGTATTTATAGGATTTAGTCAGGTGGAGAATGCTGCATGTGACAGTCTTCAAAGTAGTGTGATAGTTTAAAACATTGTGTGACTTAAAGGACCTGCAGTGTTCCATTCTAAAGTTCTATGTGGGATAACGTTGAAAAAGTTTCTTGGCAATAGGTTCAGCTATGTTGTAGAAGCCGTTGTTCTGGTTGAAGTTGTTGGATAAACAGATAAGTGATGATTCCAGGATTCTTCGGTATTGAGTGTTGTCTTCTCTGGCGGTGAGTCTTGCGTTTCTGTAGTTGATTAAATGGTTGTGTAAATTTCGGTGTTGAACACAGGCATTTCTTGAGTCGTCAGATCTGCCTGCGTACTGCCAACAGATACAGACATTCCACCGGAAACAAACATACCCGCGCACGGACACAGGTGATTCGTGGCTCAGTGGTAGCAACTGAGGCTTACAACCGATGGACAAGCGTTTCATCTTGTAGTGGGTGGATACGATGAACAAGTCTTGTAGTGGGTGGATACGTTGAGAAAGTCTCCTTACACCACCTGCGTCTGTTACACTAGCAGTAAATGGGTACCTGGGTTTTAGTCAACAGCTGTGGACGGTATTCTGGGCAAAGACTTTTTAGTATACCTTAGAGCTGAGCTTTGAAATGAGCTTAGGTGGAACAACTCATAGCCTGTAGTGCGTAAAAAATCCTACGTACATAGAGATAAGCATTTCAGGAGGTAGCGTTATCAAGAGATCAGGACAGAAATGCAGTGTCTTCAGAGCAAAGCCAGTTACAAATTGTTTACTTAATACATTTCTTCCTGAAAATCTCCTCCTAATCAAAATGAGAAGACAAAAGAATAAACAAACGCAATTTTAATTTTATATTTTATTGTTTCTGATTGTTTCGGACAAAAAATTCTGATGAAAATGATCATACAGTAATTGAGTGATGAAAATGTCCCGATCATTAAACCATATGCAAGTTAAAATATCTTTTCAACAATATGGCCAATAGAATATTTTTAACAATGATATGGAAGAACGAAATGCCAAAGAAAAAATGTTGATATATTAAAGCTATGTTAGTAGCCACCGTAGCTGTTGTCTACTTCGATGTGGTGTCCAAAATTTGCAGAAAAGATCAGAGTCCGTACAAATTATCTGCCGAAACTATAATTAGGAATGTTGAAACCTTTGCGGACGCCGATGAATCTGCCACGACCACCAGCATTACCTTTGTAGCCACGATAACCTGTAGGAACACCGAAGGACCTGCCACGACCACCGATGGAGCCCAGAGCACTACCGAAAGACTTACCAAATCCCCGGAAAGATCCTCCAAGGCGCTTATCAATGGGTATACCACGAATACCGAAAGAACCATCAATACTGTTCTTTGAGCCATCAAAGCCACCGTAAGGGTAACCAAGAGACCCAACAGGACCATGGCGACTGCCAGAAGACCCCAGGAAGCCACCTGGCAAACCGTTCTTCAAGCCATAGGCGCTGTCGAGGGAGTTAGTTTTTATACCTGAAGACCCCAGAAAGCCTCCTGGCACACCGTTCTTCAAACCATAGGCGCTGTCGAGGGAGTTAGTTTTGATACCAAAGGTGCTTGGTGGAGCCTTGCCGAAGCCACTGTTTGGTGACTTAACGCCGTCATGTACACCGTGTTTTCCAGCGGGATGGCCAACGCCGCCTTTTGAGAAGATCTCGTGAGCGGTTTTAGGCAATGCTTCAGGAGCAATGCCCCTGAAAAACCCATCCGGATCGTGGTATGCCAAGACTTTACCACGACCACCACGACGTATGTTGGACGGCTTCTCGTCGGGAGCTTCAGCATGTTTGGAAACGTCTTCCGGTCTGCACGACCCCATCAGGAGAGCAACAAACAAGGTGATCACCAGCAACGTCTGAGATAGAAAGTTTACGAGTGTAAGAAACACAGTTTTAATTTTGTTACTACTACTACTACTACTACTACTACTACTGATGATGATACTGACACAATGTTTGGCAGGCGACTGGTCTTTAAAAAAAATACCATAAGCATATTACCATTTTACAAAACTACTAAAACTGTTGCAACCACTATTATAACCCCTACCTCTATTACTACTATTACTACTAATAATAATAATGAAAATAAAAATGAATTTATTAATTAAAGTGGCTTTCCATAATAAAAACATCTGTGTATCTAAAATGACTATCAATCATTGCATCAGTTGCGAAGTACAGATGTACAAGTTACTAACATGAAACAATCTCTAACACTAATACTTGGAAAAAAAAATATTAATTAATAATTTATTAGTGAAGCACTTCACCTGGCATACTGGTCCAATTTACGTAAAACCATAAATTTCTTTACGATTTTTAAAGTTACTTAAGGTAGTAACAATATTTGTATTGCTGCTTAAGGTAGTAACTTGAAGGCATTACAGTGACTACATGCTAGTTAGTCCCACTTATCTACAAGTCTGTCGCTACATCAGTGTTTCCCCACAGCCTTTACATAGTTAAGCAACCGTAAAATACCAGAGATATATCAGGCTGTTTTTTTGGAACCATGGAAAATGAATATTGAATCGAGAAAGCATTTCCTTGAAGGTAAGACCCATATTCGGCACGTCTTATATATATATATAAGAACATAAAGAAGGAACACTGTATACACAAAATTATTAATCTTTACATTAACATAAATGAAAAAAAAAATATCTTTAAACGTATAAGAGAAAAATACCAATATACTCCATAAGTAACTGTTGAATAGCTAAATCATTTCTCTAGAGTACATGAGCCTGAGTATTGTTAATGACGCAAAGGTAAAACAGTCTTACCATGGTCGAAGTGGTCTTGGAGTTGAGTCTCAGTGTGGACTACAGATTGGAGGTCCTGCCTGCTCTTATATATCCCTTCCGGCTTCCTTCCTAAACTAGCACATGGACATTCCAGGGTCACAGGATTCCTTTGTGTGGGTCCTGTTCTGCTATGTGTATATATGTTCCTGGAAACTAATTTCATCTGTAGTTCTCGTTAGTTTCCTTGGTGTTATAGCCTTAGGTGCCAGGTCGAACAACTTCGGGGTGCTGGTAAGTGATTAGGGATAGTGGTTGTTGGTGGTATTTGTTGGTGTTGGTGGTTACTGGGGAAACTTACTCTTTTCACTGGTGGTTCTTGAGAGTTAGGATTGTTGTTGTGGTGATGGTTGCTATGATAATGTTAATACTTGTTGAGGGTAACGATGTGTATACACAGTGCATATCTATCTCTAGGTGTAACACAGTGAGATTTAATTTAAATCCTAACCTTATATAGTAAATTATTATAGCCTACTGGTGTACAGAAAATCTGCAGTCTTAATGAAACTTGACTCACGAAATCGTAATGACACGATTGCAAACAAACCATTCCACGGTGGTCGAACCCGCGGTCACAGAGTTTTGAAACTCTGTGACCGCGGGTTCGAACCCCACCCGTGGAATGGTTTTTTAATGAAACTTGTATCGGCAGACTTTACACCTAAGTAACTACCCATAAAAAGGGATCATGTGAAGATGTGTTCCTACTTTTACCCCTTTAATTCATTCAAGAATAATAGTTTAATATACTTTTGCAAATAATATTAAATTTCCTTATTATCCAAGGAAAAATAACATAGCATCCAAACCTAAAAATCGCTCACATTTTCGTAAAATTAAATGGTTGTGAATTTTTAAGCGAGGCAAAATGTTTTACGAAACTCATTTAGAATAGCTAAATTTATTTAACTTTATCAAGCGAAGACTGAGGCAACATTTACAATCATATGCCATTCTAAAATCAGGAAAAAAAAATAATACTGTTTTTAACACACATGACATGCAAAAATATTTTTTTAAATTATGGGTTAATTTCAGTCGTGAGAAATATTATCTCTCATTGAGTGGTAAGACAATGTTTAAAATAATAAATGAGTCTTATGCAGTATATACATTTATAAATAGTTCAAATAAATACATTTAACCAAATTAGAGATTTACATTGCTGATCCGCCATAGAGGCATTCATAAACATAAAGATATGAAGGGGTATATACACCGAGAGGTATACATATCTCTTAAACGTATTTACACTGATAGTTTAAATTATTTCAGATTTTAGGGATTAAAATATTCTAGACTAGTGCATAGGTGACATGCAGCCATAATGACCCACGTATAGACGATTGAATATAAAGCTAAACAGCCAATTCTTGGTTATAAAGTGTTTCGATTTCACTTATATTACATAACGAAAAATCTACAGAATCATGCAATATAACTTCCAAGCAACGCCAAAAAACAAAGATTACACATGATATAGCTGACGAAAAACCCGCACTTTGGAGCGCTGCCTTGTGACGACGTTAGTCAGTCCGGGTTCATTATAAAGTCAAAAGTGAGAGAGGCAAAAGAGAGTGGCCAGAAGACTGGACTGTAGGAGAGAGAATGAAAGATAGTAGAGTTGTAATAATAGTGATATTAGAAGTAGTAGTAATGGTAGCAGCAATGGTACTAGTAGTAATAATGAGGCAGTAGTAGTAATTTGATCATAGTAGTAGTAATGAGGTAATAGTAGTAGTAGTAATAATAATAGTAAAAATTAGTCATTTAATTTGTTAAAAAGGAGCAGGTACAGAACGAGCGCGCCATTAAGAGTATTTAATTGTGTTAAAAATTAGAACCAGAGAACCATTATCTTGCTTCAAGGATACGGAATGTTTATCATAACATATTTTTTACACTTTAATAGATTCCTGATACCTCTTTTATATAAAAAAAATAATGCGCCATAGTTCCGGGAAAAGGACGCGTATTATTCCTGGTCAGGCAGTGGCCAGGGGAGAGTGTGAGGTGTGTTTAGTGGAGTAGGTGAAGCACAGCAGAGGGAACAATATGTAGAGAGGAGTGTGAGGTGTGTTTATTGGAGTAGGTGAAGCACAGCAGAGGGAACAAGATGTAGAGGAGTGAGGTGTTTGAAGGTGAGCAACAGAGAACAGTTGAGAGAGGTGGTTATGAGTAGGAAGCACAAGAACATGATAGAGAGGTGGATGTGAGGTGTTTAGTGGAGTAGGTGACACAGAGAGGGAACTAGATGTAGAGAGGTGAGGTGTGTTTAGTGGGAGGTGAGCAGCGAGCAGAGCGAGGGAACAAGATGTAGAGAGGTGTGTTTAGTGGAGTAGGTGAAGCGCAGCAGAGGGAACAATATGTAGTGGAGTATGTGGTTTGGCGAGTTTTTTTTAGTGTATACTATAGGTAATTGTGTTTAAGTGCTCTCTTGTTTATATGTAAGGCTCAAGTATGCAGAGGCCTGTTTTTGCCTGCTGGTAGACAGACCAGCAGAAGGGAAGGGGGTTGTGTCATGGAGCCTCCCTGTTTATAAATATGTATATATTTTGTCACTCACTAGTAGCAGAGTGCTAGTGAGCTAAAGGTGAACTGGGGTAAAGGTGATGTTGTAGTAGAGTAAATTATAGGTTGCATATACTTTACTATTAATATATATATTTTTGTATAGGTGAGTTTGTGTTCTTTCTTATACTATATTGACTGTTTAAATGTATTTTTCATAATTGGTATGAAGGTACATGCTGGCCCTAGAGTGTTTTCTTTCAATGCTAAATAACATTACCCTTAGACAGCAGGTTGAGCAGGCTTTAATAGTCAGGACATTTTTTAAGTTAAGAGCCAGAAAGTCGTAACAGTCTGGAATTAGATACAGTACTATGTTAGGGAGTGTGAGCAGAGGTAGACCTTAGGACAGATTATTGTGTCGGGGCTGCGGGCGGAATACCTTATCAGGGTTGAGGTTAGGGTATTGTTTCAGGGGTTGCGGGTAGAGTATTGTGTCAGGGTTCAAAGTAGGTTGGTAGACAGCAGTCATCCAGGGAGTGAAATGGAAACATGCTCTATAAAAAAAAATCGCTCTGACAGGATTGTTGATCTTATCAGTCTTATGAAAGCGTAACATAAAGTGTAATTCTTACAAACTGCTGTTTACAGTTCGTGTACACAAACTTAGTGTCCTGAGTGCTTCTTAATACTTTGTAATTCTATAATATATCCTTTCCAACCTAGGTGGCCTAGTACCGGCCGTGGGAAAGGTAATCTCCCTGAACAAACAAGAGATAACTAACACGTTATTTCTGTATTAGTGTGATTACTTTAACGATATTATGATCACACATGCGATCTTCGACAGCCTTAAAAACCCACCTTCACCCCACTCATCCCCTCACCTCTAACCCACTCTTATCCACCCACTCACTCATCTCCAACCCACTCATATCCACCCCAACTCTCATTTCCGCCCATGAGCTGTAACTGTCTCTTACATATTTTGAGGTGATCACACATGTCTCACAACAGTGAAAAGCGTCCAGCTGCTGGCTGTATCATTTGTATGAGGGTGAGAGCAGGATGTGTATATATTATCTAGCATCCACTCTCCTCTTTAAGACTATCATAAAATAAGAGAATTTTTTTTTTATAAATTATATTCATTATTATATAATTATTCATGGTATTATTACAAATTATTTAAATGTAATAGTAATTATTAATAATGCTGGTATTACTATTACGCGCCCCAGCTCCTCAGATCTGGGGCGCGTACGGAGGATACAGCAGGTAGTATATGTGTAATGTAACTTTTTTCACTTTTAGAAATTAAGTATATGTGCATAGGCCTGTCTCATAACATTTTCAAATACTATATTGTTGTAATACACGATTTTTATATTTTCACAAAATCTGAAATATTGGAATTATTATTTATTATTTAAGATTTTATATGTAATATGTTTCTTCTAAGTTATGGAAATATTGTATTTATGAAACAAAAAACTTTTTAACTTTTGGTATAGCTTTTGTGTAAAAATGTTGTCAAAATCACACGATTTTAAAAAAAAGTCTTCTTTTTTCGTGAGAAATTCTCAATGATTTGTATTACAGTAGAATATGACAGCGCTTGAACATGGGTTATATATTGTGTTTATGTTGGTGCTCCACTCCGCCATGACTGCCAGCTCACTCTCAAACATAATGTGACAGATTGCCTCATCATAGATCACGATGGCAGTATCGTGAGCCTTTGTTAGTGCTCTGACACGCTTACTTTGCTCCAAGGGGGCGCCTTGATGCTAGTGAAGGGCTGTTGACACGAGGAATTGTGACTACTCTCCTCTCGAAATAATATATTATTGCTATTATCATTATTAGTTATTATTGGTAGTAGTAGTGATGGTGGTCTTTTAGCTATTAGAGCTATTTTTATTGAAGACAACGAAAGAGCCAATCCTCTATGGACCATACAGGTCCTGGGGAATAGGAGGTAAACAAGTCTGATTCAAAACATCTCATTCCCCAGGCGCTGTATGACCCCAGCCAGTGTAGACCTTCCCATTATTGAAATAACTAATCTGAAAGTTCCTCCACGAATTAATATTCAATATACGACTATTTTACTTTCAACTGATCTACATCACTGACATTGACTCTCCCAATTTTCGACTTTCTAGTCAACCCTTAGTTGGTGCTTAGTTTCTTCTGGTGTCACCTCTGCCACCCATTACTTCCCCTCCTTGTACCAACACCGATGAACGACCCCAACGCATTTTGTAAATAATAATAGAAATAATAATAATAATAATAATAATTATTATTATTATTATTATTATTATTATTATTATTATTATTATTATTATTATTTAAGTGCATTCATATATATCTTACATTGATTTACATTTATTTTTTTTGTTTGTTATATAATTAGGTTTTCTTGAGTGCTTCCCTGGCATGGTGAGTGAGGTGCTTGTAGGTGACACGTGTGAGTGTGAATGTGAAATCTCTTATGACAAAGAGTGCAGACTGAACTCTTGGTCTCCGTCATATGTAAAATGTAAAATTTCATACTTCCTTACCTATTTTCAGTTTGCCAATTTTTTGTTATGTATAAAAATACACACACACACAAACATACACACAGTCTCTGGATTAACTTGTGAAATTGTTCGAGTAATCTATACACAAGAGCAATGGTTAGGAAAAGACTCAGGTTACAGAATAATAATATATTATGACAACTTTTAGCTTAATGTAGAGTTTTATGAAATCATGACTTGATATGATTCTTCCCAGAGTCTTATAAAGTCATGATAGATTTGGAAGCTGTTTTTTTCTTTTTGTCTGTAGAGCGTCATTTGGGTTTAACATTATGAGCAGATTTCCTCATACCTGTTACCCATGTTCACCTAGCAGTAAATAGGTACGTGGGGGAGAGAAACCTTACGACGACGTTTCGGTCTCGTGACTTACAATAGTCCAGAACGGAACTAAACGTCGTCATAAGGCTCCTCTTCGTGTGGGATTTTGGTAAATTGTTCGAATCACGGTGTTATGACTCTTTTTTTTTTTTCGTGGGCGTGGTATTATACATCAGATAGAGCTGAGCCTTGGAATGAGCTGAAGTGGGATAACAGCTCATGGTCAGCAAATTCAACGACGTAAAAAGTCTGGATAACATCTGGTAAGCTCCCTGTTTCTCGGTGGCAGTAGTGACCAAGACAGAAATAATTACCACTAAGTAGTGGTTGTCACGGTCGCTGGCACCAAGTGGGAAACAGAGGAGAGACCTGAACTTGACTCAGTGGTTTCGCAATCCGGAATTACAAGGTTAATACCTCAGGATTTCGGGCTAAACGCTCGCGTGACCAGTGTTTAAGCTGAAGTATTTTCGGACGAGGAAACCGGAAGTTTTGTCGGCTCAGTCTTTGTGTTTGTGTATACATGTCCTCACCTATATACACCCATCTATATTCACTCACTGGTAGGTATTCTCCTCTAGCTCATGGGCCCTTTTTTGTAGGTTCTGTTATAATTTTATTTTGAGTGTGTAATGAGCTGACTGTCAGTACGCCGCGTCCTAATGCAATATTTTTAAAATTTCATTTTTGCATCAAACCAACTCCAGAAAACTCTTTAAACATTTACTAAACTTAGCGAATTAAGACAAAGCTTATGCCTTCCACATCTAATCTTAGTTTACCTTAAATTTAATGTTTTTAAAGCATCAATATCGTCAGGAAATGTACACCGGGGTGTGAATATCTTAGAGGATTTACGCTGAGAGTTTTATTTAATCCCTATCCTAGGGATTAAAATATTCCTGACCGATGGTGATAGTGATACGAAACCTTAATGGCCATAGTGTAGTCGACAGACTTGAATCCTGTTAAACATAATATACGATCATGATTGAAATACGTCTTGATGCTCAGACTTATTTTTGCTTTGTTATTGTCATAATGAGGACTCGTTTTCTATGGCAAAATGACCCCAATATCACAAGCTTAAAAAGCCAATTTATAATAAATAAAATGTGAAAGATGCAACAAAATTTTTAACTGATTTATGAGAGGCGCTAAACCCGTGTGGGTCATTCAGCGGAGCGAGTGGTGGACGCGAAGCTACTACGTTGCTGTGTCATGTCAGGTCAGTATTTCCTCATATTAACTGCTAGTTACTATCGTTGTACGTGTCACGCGTCGTAGGTCAACTACGTCCTTCAGCCTGGATGTGAAATCAAGATCCGTTCCGTTGTTTCTACGATATTTCGTGACGCTACGTAAAACACAGGAAGCCACCCGCGTTTATCGTTTTTTTTTTTCCATGTGGTTATTGACGCAAGTACCGTCAATCACACTGTGCATGCAATCAACCGCGTACACACACACACACACACACACACATACATACATACATACAGGATGTTCCATAGAGGGAACACAGACACAAGAGGACACAACTGGAAGCTGAAGACTCAGATGAGTCAAAGGGATGTTAGGAAGCACTTCTTCAGCCATAGAGTAGTTAGGAAGTGGAATAGTCTAGCGAACGATATAGTGGAGGCGGGAACCATACATAGGAGCAGAGACCCAGTAGCGGACAGCGAAGAGGCGGGGCCAGGAGCTGAGTCTCGACCCCTGCAACCACAATTAGGTGAGTACAATTAGGTGAGTACATTTGCGTATCATCCATTTCACAATTTACTTCTGAATAACTTTGCATCGAAAGGATAACTGATAAAGCTACTCATGTTGTTTGTAAGATCGATGGCTCAGTTATTAAGGTGACATGTACATTGTGTGGCCTCTTGAGGCGGGACAATGTGTCGTGGGGTCGATTCCTGGCCTGCTGCAGTTTGGTAAAGTAAATGATTATATATATATATATATAGTGAATGAGATTTAGATGTGACATTATCTCATAATAAACATAAATACCGGAATAGATCTATAGATTCTGAAAGGAGTAGACATAGCAATGCCATCATAATTTTTTTTACGTGGTTATCAAAGAAATGCGCAACTTTAATGAATACAGAAAACACGGTGAACAAAGTGACCAGAATGAATGGAGTTCTTGGAGTAGCGGAAGCCACTATTTAAGCTACCATGTAGTGGCTGGCGAGGAATGAACTACGGGTTAAAAATAACGTGTACTAGTTGTCTCAGTGGGGCGTAATCACCAGAGAACCACAGGAAAACAATGTCAGGGGTGGTATCAGCACGCTGTAATATATAATCTAACCTGATATATTTGGGATGTGGCTCAGAGGCCCATTGGTTACTGTATGTAAGGCACAACCAGCCAGTGGAAGGCCTTGGTCAGATACCAGAAGCTCCAGTGTTGGGTCATCATATGACTAAGACCCGTGTAAGGAAACACTTGTCCTGTTTCCTGGGAAGTCTTGGAGATAAATGGTATAAAATATTTTTTTCATTTATGTTAATGCAAAAATTACTAATTTTGTACCAAAAGAACCTTAGAAAAATTACCTAACCTTATTATAACAAGCGCAATTTAATTTAGCCTAATCCAACTAAACATATTTTAGATAAGTTTACAATAATTTAATAACAAACACAATGAAATGTATTTTTTCGTTAAGTTCAGAAAATTTTTTGCTAAATTATTGCATACACAAATTTTCGCTTGCCTTATTCGGCAAGAAGAGCGTTGCTATTTAAGCCAAAATAGCAAGTTTTACCTATTCGGCACGACATATATATATATATATATATATATATATATATATATATGAGTTGCCACTTATATCAGCTGAATCGCCACATGACATTGCATAATGATACTGATTCTTTGTCTTTGGTAAATGTATATGTAATGTGCGCCAGTTCTGTTGCAAGAGATGACAATTATAGCATGTTGCACGATGGTACAGTGGCGCTAGCTTGAGGTGACTCTTGGAGCGGAGTGAGGGGTAGCCATTGGTTGAATAATTAATACAACATCGTGGCTATAACTATTTACCAAATAACCTCAGTTAGGAAAGGAACTTCATGGCTACGTTACGATCCATCTGGACCAATTATCAAGTCACAAGTGACTTCACAATGGTCAAGGGAGGACTGTAACATAGGCATATGGTTCCTCTCCCAATTGCGGGATATTTGGAGAATTATAGCCTTGAAGACGCCAGTGTCACGATAGCGAGGGGTGAAGTTCTTCAACTCACTTGTGGAAAGTAGGTCAGGCCGAACTGATGATCCAGGGTGAGGGTTGGGCGTTGTAAGGTGTGAGTTCGGGGTCTCAGACTAGAGTGCACGTCCTTAAGACGTCATGAAAATATGAGAATATTTTGTGTGGAAAGAGTAGAACGAAAGAACGGAACACACATGGGACGGGAGCTATACTGCTGGTGAAGCGCTCACAGTCCTCTGATCAAAAATAATTGCCTCCCATCAACAGCCTCTGTTTGACCCTAACGGGATTAGGACTTACAAAGGAATATAATAATAATAATAATAATAATAATAATAATAAAGAAGCGCTAGTGGTTCATTCTAGGAAGGTTATACTTTATACAGCAGCCAAAAGATAAAAACCTGAAATTATTGAAAGACCAACCTTTCTGCCGGTTTACTGTATTTAGTAGTCCCTGATCAACACTATCATCAAAAAAAATCTTATCTCACTAACACACCCCACCATCAACTAACTACATGAAAACCACCTATTCACGCACACACACACACACACACACACACACACACACACACACACACACACACACACACACACAGACAGAATGTTCCAGAGATGGGACACAACAACAAGGGGACACAGATGGAAGTTGAAGACTCAGATGAATCACAGAGATGTTAGGAAGTATTTCTTCAGTCACAGAGTTGTCGGGAAGTGGAATAGTTTAGGAAGCGATGTAGTGGAGGCAGGCTCTATACATAGCTTTAAGCAGAGGTATGATAAAGCTTATGGCGCAGGGAGAGTGACCCAGTAGCGGCCAGTGAAGAGGCGGGGCCAGGAGCTTTGACTCGACCCCTGCAACCACAACTAGGTGAGTACACACACACACACACCCTCCTCATATACACCTACACTGACCCAAAGGACAGTAAACATAAAATCCCGAATATAGCTATTGCCTAATTAATCTCAAACTAGTCTTAAGGTTGCCGGATACTCCAATATAGGATCTTTAATAAAAACTACATATGTTACATGCCAAAATGTAACCATTCTCATTACTAATTTTACAAATTGTCATAATCTAAATATTCTGAACTACCTCACTATTGTAAATTTATTTAATAATTTGTAATTTGTAATATAGATTAAGAACTATTATTTGTCTGCCCGAAATGCCTAGCATGCCTAGGCATGCCTAGGCATGCCTAGGCATGCCATCTTCGTAATTATTGCTTTATAATATGTAAACCACACATTGTAATCTTTACAGAGAAATAAAAATCTGAATCTGATGTAGAATTCCATAAATTCCACCACTGCAGCATTGATTATTTTGCAGAATCTTCAGAAGTCCAAGATAGCTCTCACGAGAAAGGGTCTTACGTTTTTGTTCGTATCTTTGCTCTTAATATGAATTATATATGGTTCAAACATCTAAACAGTTTTTATATACAGGGAATTTGTTTTTTGTTCATTTTAAGATTTTCAATTACAAGAAATGAACCGTTCAGGTGCCTGTTAGAGTATTCTCCATTTATAACTCGGTTGGTAGCGCACTCAGCTCACACACTGAGGTTCGATCCCCGGTACGGGTGAAAACACTAGGGCGTGTTTCCTTAAGACACCTACTGTTTCAGTTCACCTAGCAGTAAAATAGGTACCTGGGTGTTAGCTGACTGGTGTGGGACGCATCCTGGAGACAAAATTAATATAATTTGCCCGAAATGTTTTGCATTACAAGGGGTTTTCTATACAGTATGTCACTGATGTCAGCTATGGTCTGTATAAGTTACACATATACTTGTAGAAATAATAATATTTATTTCCACAAGTCATGTACAACTTATAGAGACCATATCTGACACCTATGACATATTATATAGAAAGCCCCTTGTAATGCAAAGCATTTCGGGCATTTAGGATAATTTTCGGGCATTTAGGTTAATTTTCGGGCATTTAGGTTAATTTTGTCCATAATTATTATTATTATCTCATAATGATGGTAAATTTACATCAGGATAAATAAGTAAATGAGATATGAAATTGAGAAACTCATAGGTTTGCTTCCTTTACTATGTGGCATTTATGGAATGTTATATTAAAATTGCAATTAGTAACTATATTACAATAAAAAACAATACATAAATTATATATCGTTCAAACATATATTCGGGAACCATTTAAAGGTATCGTGGTGGATCACCAGGCGAAACGTCGAGCATGTTTCCTTACACCTGGTGCCCTGGTTCACCTAGCAGTAAGTAGGTACCTAGGTGTTAGCCTAGGTCGCATTCTGCATAACCAGGGGTTTCTATATAGTATGCCAATGATGTCAGCTAGGCCTGTATCAGTTAATAATAATAAAAATAATAATAATAATAATAATAATAATATCTTTACTACAAGTACATGTACAAGGTATACAGGCCTAGCTGACATCAATGACATACTACTATATAGAAAGCCGCTTGTTATGCTGAGCATTTCGGGCAAATTAGGTCAGTTTTGTCTCAGGATGCCACCCACACCAGTCGACTAACACCAAGGTACCCATTTTATTAATGGGTGAACATAGACAACAGGTGTAAAGAAACACGCCCAATGTTTCTACCCTGGCTGGGAATCGAACCCAGACCCTCGCAGTGTGAAGCGAGAGCTTTAGCCACTGGGCCACTTGTAGAAATAGATTATTATGTATTAACAAATATTATCAAAAGTACATTAAAATATACAAGTTTATGCTTTTTTACTCCAAAATTAGAGATGTTTAGTATTTTAATTTTAATGGTAAACAGATTATATAAGTTTGTCAGGAAACAGGACAACTGTTTCCTGACCAAAAGCTGGAGCTCTTGGCTAATCCGTCAACCCCTTTAAAAAATAGTTACATAAATTATTATACATAGCAGCATATCTATAGATTACCTAGGATAAGGCAAAAAAAAGTAGGACAAAGTGACTTATTTCTTTTTAAAGATTCTTTTAATATTTTATTAGATAAACATTCGTAGTAGATATTGATTCAGATTCAGATTTCTTTTATTTCTCTGTAAAGATTACAATGTGTGCTTTACATTTATTAGACAATTACAAAGATGGCCATTAGCATGCCTAGCATGCCTGTGATAAGATGTTTAGGACATTTTATTAAGGTTTTTGAACTCCAAAACGACCAGAAGAACTTAGAGTTAATCCCAGGAGTTATTTGATCGTCAATATAACGTAGTTTATCGTTACATACGTTAGCGAATCAGTCGTTTTCTTTATTTTATAAAAGAAAACCAATTTTAAGGGTAAGTTATAATATTTTACACTAAGAAATTTTATATAGTATGATTTTATAAACATAGTCTACAAGTAATTTTACTAGCAGAGATATTGTGGGCATACATACTGTGTATAGTACATTATACAGATCTAACCCAATAACCCGGTAAAATACACAACCCGTAAATAGGAGGATGATAAGATAAGATAAGATTTCTTCGGATTTTTAACCCCGGAAGGTTAGCCACCCAGGATAACCCAAGAAAGTCAGTGCGTCATCGAGGACTGTCTGTCTTATTTCCATTGGGGTCCTTAATATTGTCCCTCAGGATGCGACCCACACCAGTCGACTAACAACCCGGGTACCTATTTGCTGCTAGGTGAACATGACAACGGGTGTAAGGAAACACGTCGAAATGTTTCCACCCGCCGGGAATCGAACCCGGGCCCTCCGTGTGTGAAGCGAGAGCTCTAGCCACCCGACCACCGGGCTTATGACTACGTTTCGGTCCGACTTGGATCATTAACTATAATAATAATATCTTTATTTCTACAAGTACATGTATAAGGTATACAGTCCTAGCTGACATCAATGACATACTACTATATAGAAAGCCCCTTGGTATGCAGAGCATTTCGGGCAAATTAGGTCAGTTTTGTCCCAGGATGCGACCCAAACCAGGTACCCATTTTACACTGATGGGTGAACATGGACAGCATGGCAGAGGCCTAGCTTCTCCCTACGGGGCTTTCTATATAGTAGTTTTTCATTGATGTACGTGAACTTGTAGAAATGAAGGTTATTATTATTTTTTTTTATATTAACACATAAGCCGTCTCCCACCAAAGTAGGGTGGCGTGAAAAAGATAAGCTTTCATCATTCACTCCATTACTGTCTTGCCAGAGGCGTGCTTACACTACAGTTATAAAATCGCAACATTAACACCCCTCCTTCAGAGTGCCGGTACTGTACTTCCCATCTACAAGACTTAAGTCCGGCCTGCCGGTGTCCCTGAAACCCTTCATAAATGTTACTTTGCTCAAACTCCAAGAGCACGTCAAGTCCTAAAAATCATTTGTCTCCATTCGCTCATATCTAACACGCTCACGCATGCTTACTGGAAGTCCAAGCCCCTCGCACACAAAACCTTTTCCCCCCTCTATCCAACCTTTCCTAGGCCGACCCCTACCCCGCCTTCCCTCCACTACAGATTTATACACTCTCGAAGTCATCCTGTTTTGTTCCATCCCCTCTACATGTCCGAACCACCTCAACAACCCCTCCTCAGCTCTCTGGATAATAGTTTTGGTAATCCCGCACCTCCTCCTAATTTCCGAACTATGAATTCTCTGCATTATATGCACACCACACATTGCCCTTAGACACGACATATCCACTGCCTCCAGCCTTCTTCTCCTTGTTGCAACATTCACCACCTACATTTATTATTATTATTATTATTATTTCCCAACGAATCATACATAAACTAATCTGTAATCATTTGTGCGTATGTGTAATCGAACTTAAATAGACTTACGTATAGTATATACAGTACGTAGACAATGAGGTGTATGTCTCTCAGGGTATATATGCTAATAGTTTACCTGTGGCTCACATACTAAGTATTCGTGGTTCAGTCCTCAGTACGGGTGGAAACGTTGGGCATGTTTCCTTGCACCTGCTGCCCCTGTTCACCTAGCAGAAAGTGGGCACCTGGGTCTTAGTCGATTGGTGTGGGTATCATACTGGGGGACAATATTAACTTCAAATACGCAAAATGCTCTGCATAACCAGGGTTAGCTTCGGTAAGTTCGTCAGGAAACAGGACAAGTGTTTTTCTTAGTCATATGATGACCCGCCGCTGGAGCTTTTGGTTATCTGACCGAGGCCTTCCAATGGCTTACCAGTTTAATAATTAAGGTAATAATAACAACCGTTTTTTCTGACAAGTTGCTTTCTATATATCACTGATGTTAGCTATGTCTGTATAGGTTGTACCATGCACTTGTGAAATAAATATTATTATTATTGTTATTATTAGTAGTAGTATTACTATTATTATTAGTATAACCAACTAAGAAACAAAACTGAACTTTGGAGTACTGGCAAAATATTAACAACCAATGGAAGTAGTACTAAATAGGCAGACCAAAATATCAAGAAATATAATAGCAATCCTAAAACTTTTGGCACCCAAAATCTAGGTAGAGCTATAACCTAAAAGATCGTTCTAACCTCTCTGGAATACATGTATTTAAATTGTTAACGTGAGACTCAGGTCGGAAGAGGGCGAACAAGTTGTTAACGAGACTTGTTTCGGCAGCTGTGCGATCCTAGAAAGGTATTCCCCCTATACGGTAATCCCAGCCCTGTCTACCTACAAGCACGTATCAGGTATACTGCACGGCGATTTAAGTGCTTTTAGGCCTTTATACATAATTTGAAATTTTTCAATAACTTTATAAAATTATGCAGAATTAATCATGGATCATTCAGGAAATTTATCTACCAGTGGTGTCCTTGTGCTAGTTACATAGTTTAATTTTTGCTTAACATAAATACAAACCTTACCTAACCTGACCTGAAGTCAGGCAACACTAAAATAAGCATATCAGATAAAAAAAATGAATATTTTAGGAATGCAAGAAATTCCTTTCTTCCCTTTCTGCGCTTCATTCATAAGGTATTATTTGACGCTGTTTTTTAATTATTTTTTACTAAGATTGCTCTAGTCTAACTTCTTCAAGCATTATCATGATCTAAAATTCATACTGGCCTAGGTATGCTATCTGACCCAGGTCAAAGATGGATCTTGAGATTTTGTTTTGGGTTAATTTTCCGTTTATCGTTTTTTTTATTAACGATAAGACCATGAAGAACATTACATTGTATAATGTACGTTATAAAAGAGCTCGACATAGTTTCTTCTGAGCCTGGATAGGATAGCACCGCGCCCGACTGTAGACGACCTGGAACCGTGCAGTACAAGGTTCACTATCCATCATTCACTAATCATTCAGCTCACATGTAGGGATCAAAACATATTCCTAGATATTTCACAGTACATTAAAATAATTTACCTTTGACGGTTTCCATTTTGAGCCGAATAGAATGGCTTCCACTTAAGTGCAGCGACACCTTGCTATCCATTAACTTTTTATGGGTAGATTCTAGTTTCAGTGATATTAAGCTATATCCAGTGGGCATTTTCCTTCCGCTAAGAGAGAACTGTCGTCTGCTTACCGTAATAGTTGGCTCTAATTAGCATGTTGTTTACCTAATATAAAAGGAATAAGGGGCCCAAGATACTTTCTTGTGGAACTCCCCATTTTATCGGCATAGGGTTTGATTCGATGTTATTGATGTTGACAATTTGCTTCATGTTTCGATAAGACCTAAACCTGTCTACTGAATCTGTGTCCATATTGAGTAGTTTCGTACATAATATGATATGGTTCACTGAATCAAATTCCTATTTTAGGAATAAGGTTCCCATGTCTGTGAAATTCTTATTTGGCATTTAGGTTCTCATATTATCCATTAGATTAAAGAAGATATATGTTGAGTGAGATAACTTGAAACCTATCGAGGGATAGTTGAAAGACTGAATATTATCCTTTACCTAATAAATTTGATAACGCCTTTTCTAAACACTCTGAAACATATCTATGGAAACACCTGGTATCTTCATTCCCGGATAGTAGAGCAAAAACATTCTCTCATATTCGGCTATCTTCCAACAAAAAAACATTTCTAACAATCGGAATGATGTTTCAATCACACACAAGTGCTTGCCCATACATGAAGAAATTTTTTGAATCAGCTTTAACAATACTTAAAGCAAATTTCAGTCTTCCAAAGAGACAATGGAAATTACGTTCAAGGGCTAAATTTGCATATTAGACCAGGGATAACTTAATATATTTAAAAAGTTTACCTTCTACTCGACAACAACATTATCATTTCCGGTCGAGAATTATGAGTTACAGCATTGACGAGTAGGCCTACCTTAGTGTTATTTTTTTACTTGATATAATGTCCCTAAGTACGTTGCCCTAATGAGGAGGACCTTGAATGGGGGTCGAATACACACACACACACACACACACACACACATACACACACACCAATTTAGAACCCACATTTATCCAAGCACGTAAAGAAGCTAGAGAAAGTGCAAAGGTTTGCAACAAGACTAGTCCCGGAGCTAAGGGGTATGTCCTACGAGGAGAGGTTAAGGGAAATCGACCTGACGACACTGGAGGACAGGAGAGATAGGGGGGACATGATAACGACATATAAAATACTGAGAGGAATTGACAAGGTTGACAGAGACAGAATGTTCCAAAGATGGGACACAGCAACAAGGGGACACAGTTGGAAGTTGAAGACTCAGATGAATCACAGGGATGTTAGGATGTATTTCTTCAGTCACAGAGTAGTCGGGAAGTGGAATAGCTTGGGAAGCGATGTAGTGGAGGCAGGTTCCATACACAGCTTTAAGAAGAGGTATGATAAAGCTCATGGCGCAGGGAGAGTGACCCAGTAGCGGCCAGTGAAGAGGCAGGGCCAGGAGCTATGTCTCGACCCTTGCAACCACAACTAGGTGAGTACAACTAGGTGAGTACACACACACATTATATATATGTATATGAAAAGAAACTGGTCAAAGAATGAAGTATAAGTGAAAGAGAACTGAATATTTCAGCCTCAGGAGGCTTTCAGCATGTTACAGGAGGTATATGCACAGACATGCATGTGACCTGAGCAGTTTAGATAAATGTATCGTAGTGGTAGATTTGCAAAAATGATCTCGTAAGTTTAATACGGAAATCCTTCATGCCGATTTGTCTGTATTGCATTCTGTAATGTTAGATTTTGTAATATATGTTGTGACATCGTCTCCTTCCACTGTCCTTGTGACATTGAATTTGCGTTTCGAACCGATGAGTGTAACTAATGCTATCCTTTTTTTCGTAAGAACATTGTATTTTGTGTACCAGACTGTAGGCTTCTCAGCTGATGTTATGGTGAATTTGTTCTACAAGTGAGAAAATGACTTAGATGACATATACATATCTCACTGTTCTTTCAGCTATTCTCGATTGTTTAGGTTTTAACGCAGTCTCTTTCGTGTAACAAGCATTATGCATTATATGCATGGTATTCCTTAAGCCCTATGTGTATGGGAATGACCTTCTTGTGATTGCCAATCCTTTTGTAGAGTTTATTTTAGCTAGGGAATGTTTCTTAATGCTCTGCATTTTCATCTCTTTGTATTCTTCCAGTTATACGGACAATATAGGCGACATAACAGTGTAAATTAAGTGCGCAAGATGGCTTGTCTTGTAGGTGTTGAGGGCTGCAGATTCTCCATACTCTTACTGAGTTTCCTCATAGTGGCTGGAAAAAAATTCTGTAATTTGCCAGCTTTACATATTTTTTTTTTTATAGATGGTGAATTCTGATTTGGAGTTGCATCTGATGAATGTCTCAATTCAACACTCACAGACTCAACACCAGATTTTCTACGAAAAGAGAAAAAAGATGAACACTGCCCCTTTATTGATACGAGAAGAGCCACAAAAAAAAACAGAATTTACTGTGATTAGCAGATCTAGGGTCAAACATCCAGTACTTACTGCGCTGAATAACTTGCACGGGTTTAGTGTTTAAAAAAAAATATAAGTATCAATAACTTTAATTATACAATAAACTTACGATTCAAACTCGTAATGGTCATTAATCACTTAATCTTTGGAAAAGTGTCAAGTGTTGTGTGTTGGAGCTCTACCCAGAGCGAAACGTAGTTTAAATTTGATTACATAAAGCGTTAAACCCATTTGGGTCATTTAGCACAGGGAACCTCGATTCTGTCTGTTTATCTCTCGACCTGTGTATTTCTGCAAAATTGCAACATCTGCCACATGGCAAAGAATCGGTTGAAAAGTGTGGCATGCTAAGCGTATGTTAAATTTTATTCGGCATGTGTCACACACCCATATAGGCATGCCTTCCGACCTACTAACCAGGTGCTAAAAGTATAACGAGCAGTCAATCACTAGGAAGCCTGTCAAAGTTGTGAGGCGATGTGGTAAACTTGCGAATCATCCTTGGCAGAATTACCTTCCAGTCTGGTCGCTACGGTTCTCACCGTGTCTCTTGCTTGCATTTGCGTTATTGTACGTAGCCATATATATTGTACATAGCCATATATATTGTACATAGGCTGTATATATATTGTACATGCCAGATTTTTATTTGGTGAAGGAAATATAATTACTGTACTGCCATTTTGCTCGTTCCTAAGTTGTTATTGTGCTACAGCCAGATGTGCAGGCCAGTATACTACGCTTGTGTTCGTAATTAAAAGAGAAACACATGAGTAAGTTTTCAAGTTCCATTGGACAATACTAGTTATTTTTTAGAAAAAACATCAAGTTTACATTTGATTTTGGATTCGTAAGTTAGCAGTGTTTGCTGTTTGGGTCTCCTTGTGCTGAAGAACCCATGCGAGTTTTCCTTTAACTTGTCGTTTTAATAGCCGATTTGGCACTACAATAACACAGGGTATATACACCAAAAGAGATGTGTATCTGTTTGCATATAGGTATATATGTTTGTATCTGTATATTTACACATGTTTATTTTTCGGTGTGATTGTATATATAGCAAGAGGTGTTTTCCTCGTTACATATGCACATTGTCATTCGTATCTCCCATTGTATACACATACAGAGAGGTGTATTTCTAGTTGAATATACACAGAGCTTACAACCAAAAATTCCCTTTAGAACTTCTGGGATTCCTTGATGCTCGTAAAGATTTGATCCAAATTTTTGCAGTTCTCTTCTGTATCAAACGAGACAAGTCTCGAATTTCATTACATCAATACCTAATTACCTCTCATTCCCATGTTCTCTATTACTCATATGGGTTTAGCCCGTCCACATAAACATAACGATAATTCCTGAAGTTGATGTTCCTTAGGTAGTCAAAAAAATCGATAGGATAACAGTTTTATTATGGAATAAATTATTCACAAAAATAGATAATATTGTAACTTGACTTAAAATGACTATTCGTATGTCGATAAGTCTTTGAGCTTCCTCTAGCACCACGGCGAGTGAAGGATAGTCTTGAGATAGCGAGATGGATGAGGTTACCATCGACACAGCCGCTCTGCTGACTAGCCTAGTCCTGGTGCTCCGTATGTGGTGCTCAGGGCTCCAACTCCACCGCCTAGATGACCACCACTAACCAGGCTGCCAACACCACCTAAATGACCACCTCCAATACCACCTCCAATACCACCTCCAATACCACCTCCAATACCACCTCCAATACCACCTCCAATACCACCTCCAATACCACCTAAATGGCCACCTCCAATACCACCTAAATGACCACCTCCAATACCACCTAAATGGCCACCTCCAATGCCACCTAAATGGCCACCTCCAATACCACCTAAATGACCACCTCCAATACCACCTAAATGGCCACCACCGAGGCCACCTCCAATGCCACCCAAATGACCTCCACCAACGATGTCATCTCCAACACCAGAAATAAGTCCACCTCCAAAGCCGACTCCTCCTCCAAGATGTCCAGTATGAGGACCAATGCTGCCGAGTTTTCCTGCAAGGGTTGAGAAGCCTCCTCCAAGAGCGTAGAGAGGGAAACCTGTAGCAGCGCCAACTCCTCCGTCAAGGTTGTAGTAGGCATCCACTAGGTAGGCTGAGGAGAGGCCGGTTACGTACTCATGAGGGTAGAGGCCATGGTTAAGAGATGTGATTCTGCGACCTCCAGGCACGCCGTAAATGCCGTGACCGCCAATGAGGCCACCTCCTAGTCCAATGCCTCCTCCGAGTCCTAGGCCTCCACCGACTCCTAGGCCTCCACCGACTCCTAGGCCTCCACCGACTCCTAGACCTCCACCGACTCCCAGGCCTCCACCGATTCCATGTCCGAGTCCACCATGGCCAAGTCCTCCACCGCTGCTGATGATGCCGCCTCCATGGCCGCCTCCATGGCCGCCTCCATGGCCGCCGCTGATGATGCCGCCTCCGTGTCCTCCAAGACCGATACCACCATGTCCTAGACCTAGGCCTCCTCCAAGACCAATACCCCCATGTCCAAGACCGATACCGCCATGTCCAAGACCGATACCCCCATGTCCAATACCCCCATGCCCTAGACCAATACCTCCTCCAAGGCCGATTCCACCGACTTCAATGGAGTCGTCGATACCTCCCAGTCCACCGGCATGCGATCCATGACCAAATCCAATTTCCACTGAGTCGTCGATTTTTCCTGCCGAAGAGAAGGCCAGCAGAAGAGCCAAACTCGCTATGCGGAGGACAGACATCTGGTGACAAAAATATATATTAACTAACATATTTTATGGCAAACAAAATTTTTCACAAATTTGAAGCTATCTTTAATATAACAGAATTGATGATAGTTGAAGTGCCAGCAGTTAGTGGTAGCAGTGGTACAGAAATAATAATAATAGCAAAACTAACAGTATGAGCTACATTATTATTATTATTATAAGGGGTCGTACAATACATGGAATAGGATGTAATCAAATTTGATTCAAGGATAAAAAAAAGGATATTTCCTATTCCTTGGATTAAGAGCCCTTGATGCCTTGATGCGCTCTATCACCTACTTTTCCCGTTACCTTGAAAGTGATCAGAAACGGTAACAATAATACCAATGATAAATACACTGTTAACTTAATGATAAAAGCAATATTAAGACACTTCTTAGTACTAGAGTGTTGAATCCGCTGCCATTTTTTTTAGAGAATTCATTTAATAATTCCAAGCAATTTGTCAATGAGGTCAATGTAATAGCCTACCTAATAGGCCTATACAGTACACGAAAATTTAGCGACTGAATTCATCGTTAGTACAGGTGGACCTTTCTGTGTGTTAGGATCTAACTCAGCCAATTTGACAAAAAAATTAAAAACAAGTTTGTGAAGCCTCTCTACGAGGCAGGAAGTAGGAAGGGAGAGAGGCAGGTAGGAAGAGAGAGAGAGAGAGAGGAATTGAGGGAGGTATGAAGAAAGGGAGAGAGGAAGGTAGGACGGAAAAAAGTGGTGTTTCAAATTCCACTTTTCCTCTCACTTCTGCCAAAACTAACCGCATATAATTTCCTAAACCGCCACTCGCTTAACAACTTATTTGCACGCGTCACAAGTGACCTTTGGAGCGTCACCTCGTTTGCTCAATAGCTCCCCTACTTTCAGGTTACTGCTTAAGGAGCACACATTGCCTCCCCAAAGGTCAGAAACCTGTGTCGAGGCTCGGGGTAACAGTCGTGTTGCCTAGCAAGACTGTTAAATTATTGATTTCATATGCTGATAAACTGGGACCTGAACCCTCCACAGAGCTTCACCAGACAAACGAATCCACAGGCACAAGAAAATTCAATATTTGATATTAAGGAGACATATAATAACAAAAGTCCTGTTGCTTAAGCAAAAACAAAAGCCTCTTAAACTTGTTTGCAAATCTTATCGTGATTTCTGGTCTTTTAGTATGGCAAATATATCTTATTAACTTTTAGTATGGCAAATATATCTTATTAACTTGTAGTATGGCAAATATATCTTATTAACTTTTAGTATGGCAAATATATCTTATTAACTTTTAGTATGGCAAATATATCTTATTAACTTGTAGTATGGCAAATATATCTTAGTAACTTTTACTATGGCAAATATATCTTAGTAACTTTTGGTATGGCAAATTAATCTTATTAACATTTCAGGATGCACTTACATGGAAAATAGGATTATAATCCTTCCTGCCTATAAAATTTTATGAGATTTAACTAGGTTTAAAACATACGACCTGCACTAGAGCCAACTCAATGAGGAGGCTCGATCCTCCGTGCCTTCATCGCTGTCCCGTAGCCATGCCTGCCTTAGAGATTCAGATACCTATAAGACTAGTTTAAATCTGTTAATGTATCTATGCTCCATAAAAAAATATTGATAATCTGTTCGAATGTGTGTAAATGATACATTTCTCAAGAGGATGTCTTGATGTTTATGAAGGACCCTTGATGTTTATGAAGACCCTTGATGTTTATGAAGGACCCTTGATGTTTATGAAGGACCCTTGATGTTTATGAAGGACCCTTGATGTTTATGAAGGACCCTTGATGTTTATGAAGGACCCTTGATGTTTATGAAGGACCCTTGATTATGAAGGACCCTTGATCCGAGAAACTGAAGATACCCTTCATTCCTTAGACCAAAGTTGATTATAGTCCATCAATGTAAATAAAATAATAGACGAAGTGCGATTGTTTAGGACAAAAATTACTTAATTTTATGGCCTAAAAGAAAGTTGGGTATTTTGGTTTTGAGTTCAATATGTTTATGAGGGAATTGGGAAGTCGAATTGGAAGAAGTACGTGAGCGAGTGAAAGCAAAAGAAATAGCGGTAATGCTGAACGATGAATTGTGAGAAGAAGAGAAAGACCATAAGACAAAAAAAATCGGTTTAGAAAAAGTGTAATGCGAGAAATAGGTGAAAGTGCTCATACAGTTGCGGAGAGAGAGAGAGAGAGAGAGAGAGAGAGAGAGAGAGAGAGAGAGAGAGAGAGAGAGAGTGAGTGAGTGAGTTCCATTAAATCTTAAACTATAATATAGCTTAAATTCATCAGGAAAGATCTTATCGTGTATATTCACCTACGGAGTATATCTTCGTAAAGTCCATTAATTTCAAACCTAACAAAATATAGAGAGCGCTCGGACAGTACAAATACACTAAGAGGTATCTCTGTGTATATACACAGAGATGTATATTGGTGTATATATACAGAGTCATCTCTCAGTGTTTGTACACTTGAAAGTTTACGCTAATTCCTCTGGTATGGATTAAAGTGTAATCATTTATTACCCAAGTGAAGTGACCCGTGGCCTGGTGGCGAAACCTTTCACTTCACACGGGTTCGATTCTCGGCGAGGGTTGAAACATTGGGCGTGCTTCCTTACACCGGTTGTCTATGCTCACCGTTCAGTAAAACGGGTACCAAGGTGTTAGTCGACTGTTGTGGGTCGCATCCCGGGACAAAATTGACTTAATTTGCCCGAAATGCTCAGCATAACAAGCGGCTTTCTATATAGTAGTATGTCATTGATGTCAGCTAGGACTGTATACCTTGTACATGTACTTGTGGAAATAAAGATATATTATTAGAGGCAACCAGTTGCCATCAAACAGCCTGGTTGATCAGACCCTGATCCACCATGAGGCCTGGTCTCAGACCAAGCCGCGGGGGCGTTGACCCCCGAAACCCTCTCCAGGTAAACTCCAGGGTAAACTAGCTTCTCACTATATACTCCGAGAGGTTCATCTCTGTGTATAGATACTGAGAGGGATGTGTCTCTCCATGTAATACACCGACAGGTGTTTATCTATCACTGTATGTAGATAAAAAGATTAAATTGTGAATAGACTGTGTTGTATGTATCTCTAAATTATACACTGAAAAATATATCTCATATGTACACCGATAGATATGCATCTCATAAAAGATATATACGGTTTGAGAGGCTTCTTTCAGGGTGTATATATACCGAGATATAGGTTTCTCAGTGTATATACATCAAGAGGTTTCCCTCTGTGTATATTTAATACCGTTCGATGAATCTTTCAGTATATATACTTCTGCAGATATGTATCTTTCAGTGAATATAAACAGGTGAGAGATGTGTATCTCTCACTATGTATCTGCTGATGTATATTGAATATTCATCGAAAGGTAGGTAACTGTGTGTATATATGTTATATATATATATATGTCGTGCCGAATAGATAAAACTTGAGATTCTTGCATAAATAGCAACGCTGCTCTTGCCGAATAAGGGAAGCGAAAATTTGTGTATGCAATAATTTTTTCAAAAATCATTCTGAAGCTAACGAAAAAATTATATTTCATTGTGTTTGTTTATTAAATTATTGTAAACTTATCTTAAATATATTTAGATGGCTTAGGCTAAATTAAATTGCGCTTGTTGTAATAAGATTAGGTAAGTTTTCTAAGGTTCTTTTGGTACTAAATTATTCATTTTTACATTAACGTAAATGAAAATATATTTTTAAACGTATTAGAGAAAGGACTTAATTTTAAATGAGTTATTGCTAATTGACCAGTTTTACCTATTCGGTACGATATATATATATATATATATATATATATATATATATATATATATATATATATATATATATATATATGTCGTGCCGATTAGGTAAAACTGGTCAATTAGCAAGAACTCATCTAAAATTAAGTCCTTTCTAAAATTTTCTCTTATACGTTTAAAGATATTTTTTTTTCATTTATGTTAATGTAAGAATTTATAATTTTGTACCAAGAGAAACTTTGAAAACCTACCTAACCTTATTACAACAAGCGCAATTTAATTTAGCCTAACCTAACTAAATATATTTTAGATACGTTAACATTAATTTAATAATAAACAAACACAATGAAATATATTTTTCGTTATGTTCAGAATGATTTTGGCGAAATTATTGCATACACAAATTTTCACTTGTCTTATATGGCAAGGTGAGCGTTGCTATGTAAGCCAAAATCGCAAGTTTTACCTAATCGGCACGACATATATATATATATATATATATATATATATATATATATATATATATATATATATATTATATTATACACTATTAGTTATGCATCTCTCTAAATATGCACAAAGCTGTAAGTCTGTGTATATATGTCAAGATGCATATAAGTCTAGTGTATATTCAAGTGTATCTGCGTGTTTACATCGACATATGTTTTTCTGTGTTTATATAATTAGATACATGAATTTATCAGTGAATATACACTGAGAGGAATGCATCTCTCGGTGTGTATACTGACGAATGCGAATCTTCAAGTGTATATGTACCGACATGTGTGTATTTTTCAACGTACACCCTCAGGTCAGTGTATATGCTCAGAATCCTGTATATATTTTGTGGCCAAAGTATTTAATTACACCGATTTAAATATCTAGGTGAATTAAGGACCAATGACCTTCATGTAGTCGGTATCATTTCGGAAACCACCTCCAGTAAGTTATGAAGCGGAACTTACAATTATTTGTATTATTATTATTATTGTTATTTATTACTGAAGATAATATGCTATTTTTCCCTTATTCTCACCATCCTTCTCTCTTATTATATAAGTGATTGGGCGAATCCATAAAATTGAAATCTTAGTTGTTAATCGATATGGCAAAGTAGACAACAAATAACATTAATCCGAAGTTTGATATATTTCCTGAAACGCCAGAAGAAAGAGTTCAAAAAGCTAATTCACTTAAATTAATAAAACGCTGATGATAAGTGACTCTTTCCCATCACTTCCCGTCAAAAGTTGTTAATAAGATTTACGTAAAAATGCTAAAAGATGGAGGTAGTTGTAAAATCAGAAAGAGTAGACGAGTACCGCTTGTTCCTTACCATTGGTGGATCGAGAGCTCACTCACTGCGACTTTTCTCGATCGGGCCCGGGTTTATATATCTGCAGCCGGTAATGGGCCAAACTCGTTCCTCCACGGATGTTGAATGTAGAACAACCGAGATGACGGTTTACTCTCTCGGCTTCTCTCTGACCCCTTACATAAGTTTTTCAGCCTCTCTGGCTGTGAGGATGATTTTGGGCTTCCTAAAGAACGAGTTTTTTTTCTATTTGTAGTTACAGAAGCAGAGGTATGCTCGTGGTGTCTAGGTTTAAGTGTTTAATATTCAGAGTTTGATGTCCAATGATTATATAACTTACTACCTCTTCTTATAGCTTGTGCCATTGTTCTAACACTCTGTATATAACAAAAAAAGGTACAATACCGTGACAGGAACAATACACAAATAACCCACACATAAGAGAAGAGGAGCTTACGACGACGTTTCGGACCAAGTCGGACCGAAACGTCATCGTAAGCTCCTCCTATGTGCGGGTTATTTGTGTACTCTGTATATTTTCGAGTGTTTGTAGGAGAGGAGGAGAAAGCTATGACGGTTAGCTGTCTTCGAAGTTTATTTTAAAATACAATTTGGAATAATATTCCATGATTTTTTAACGAGTTTATATACCCTTGATAATCCCCATCAGATGACAACTGTCTACCCAGAACCTTTGCTTTCTAATCCTTATATTTACACCACTGGCAACCAAGGAATTTGGCATTCAAGATAAAGAAAAACAGGCGTGAAAACCTTTGGAAAAGATATTAACGCAGGCTTCCGTGACAGTGTCATCATTACACAGCGCTAATGTGAAAATTATTTTCCCCTCTCTATTCTCTATCACGTTGAAACCTTAATGATAATAAGCACTGAAAAAAATTGCTACTGCCAATGAACCTTAATACCATATTCTAGTCTTCAATCAAGGGGAACTAGACGGTGAGGGACTCTTGATGCAGGGAAATGGAGTTCTCCTCATCCATGAATCAAATTTGACTACCTCACGTTCCTAAGGTATCTACGTAACATATACCCTTTTTCTAACAATACGGACTTGCAGGTTGAGTAGAGGCTGACGCACTCCGCTCGAGGCGAGTGGTTTCAAGCAAGCAGGCTGAGTCGTTTTTGTGATGGGCTTTTTTATTGCCAGGATGACCGTCAACTTTGTGGGCAGGATTCCAGGTGTTGTGCAAAAGTGGATCAGAATCACCGGTTGGGTCGAGCGTGGTGGGGAAAAAAACATATTTAGCACATTCTAGAATGGAAATAATATATATAATATATATATTATATATATATATATATATAATTATATATATATATATATATATATATATATATATATATATATATATATATATATATATATATGTCGTGCCGATTAGGTAAAACTGGTCAATTAGCAAGAACTCATCTAAAATTAAATCCTTTCTAAAATGTTCTCTTATACGTTTAAAGATATATATTTTTTTCATTTATGTTAATGTAAGAATTTATAATATTGTACCAAGAGAAACTTTGAAAACCTACCTAACCTTATTACAACAAGCGCAATTTAATTTAGCCTAACCCAACTAAATATATTTTAGATACGTTAACATTAATTTAATAATAAACAAACACAATGAAATATATTTTTTTCGTTATGTTCAGAATGATTTTGGTGAAATTATTACATACACAAATTTTCACTTGTCTTATATGGCAAGGTGAGCGTTGCTATTTAAGCCAAAATCGCAAGTTTTACCTAATCGGCACGACATATATATATATATATATATATATATATATATATATATATATATATATATATATATATATCCACCACGAGGCCTGGTCTTAGACAGGGCCGCGGAGGCGTTGACCCCCGACGACACACCTCCACAGTGTCTTAGTACCAAATGTTCACCAGTGGACACAAGCTGGCACCAACAGTCTGATAAATCAACTCTACCAAGTGCAAACCTTTGCACTTTATTGTCAATTGACAATTATAATACAAACACTTCACAAGTGTCCAATGTTCATCTCTATCGCAATATTTACATTTCTTAACAAAGTTTCGTACTAAGTAATAACAAAGAAAATTCAAAGTTTTAATTAAAAATTATGGATTTTAAAGCACATTTTCAGAAAACTTCGTTCGGCAACATAGAGCCGAGTGAGAGCTTCCTTCAGGTGGAGCCGGAGGAGGGCAGCACGCCCCTCAGGGATAACAATACCTCCGTTGAGGAGGCGACCACCCTCTTCCAGAGGTACGTTCAGGAGAATGTGTCCCTCCTCAAAACAGTCCTGCGGAAGGTAACTCTCCTTGAGGAGAGTTACCTTCCGCAGGACTTTGATCCATTCTCTCTAAATGACCAAACCACCTCAACAACCCCTCTTCAGCCCTCTGACAAATACTTTTAGTAACTCCACACCTTCTCCTAATTTCCACATTCCGAATTTTCTGCATAATATTTACACCACACGTCTCTACACAAGAGAACCCAGCTGACATGTTGTCACGTGGTGTCCCACTCAAGAACTTTGTGGATAATAAATTATGGCTCCACGGACCTAACTGGCTCTCTAATGAAAATAACTGGCCACAGCAAAAATCTTATATTATGCCAGAAGAAACAGTCTGTTTGAACACAGCAGAAATAATCTTTTTAAATATAGCAGGCACAAAAGAAATAGTCATTGATGGATCTAAATACTCATCTTTGGGTAAACTCTTAAGAGTTACAGCTTCCCTTGAGGAAAATACCACCACCAACTTCAGCACAGTCCTAGAGAAGATCGCTTCTCTTGAGAAGAGGGTGACCGTCCTGCAGAAGATGACGACGGACAAAGACTCTCCCAAGAGGGAGAACGGCTGCTGGTTTAAAAAGTTTTGTAGTAAGTGTTTTAAAAGAAAGAAAGAGGAAGTCCTCCCAGCAGCAGACACCGACAGTCGTCGGCACGAGGAAGTCCTCCCGGCTAACACCGTATAAAGTCATCGGCAGGAAGAAGTCCTCCCGGCAGACACCGAAGAAAGTCGTCGGCAGGAAGAAGTCCTCCCGGCAGACACCGAAGAAAGTCGTCGGCAGGAAGAAGTCCTCCCGGCAGACACCGAAGAAAGTCGTCGGCAGGAAGAAGTCCTCCCGGCAGACACCAGTGAAGTTTGTACTCGCTGGAGCCAAGGAGAGAGATATACATGATACTATGTACGTGTAAGTTACGTGAGGTCCTACTCCCCAAATATTCACACTACTATAACAACATATTGGGGTAAGAGTTTAGATTTTGCCGCAAAGTCGGCTAGGAGTACATCTGGATTTATATCTATGGATCATCTGTTGCAAGCCTGGAGTGAGAAATATGGGAGAAAATTTCGAATAAACCCAGTGAAAGGCAAGGGCACCGTGGATACAAGAGAACACTGTATCAACATTGTATGTATGTATGTATACAGAACAACCACTGTGAAAAAAAAATAGTGAAATTCCAAGCCGAATAAGCCGTATCGGCGACTTTGGCCATGGCAAGGGTGTTTTCTGCCGAAAAAGGGGAGTGAAAATTTATTCAAGCTATGACTATGCGAAAATAAATCAGAACATAACGAAAAAATAAATATAATTTATGTTAAATAATATTAAATAAATTTAAACTGATCCATGATATACTTAGCAGAATTTGACTTTATAAAAATCAGGTTTGGTAAAAAAGAAATTCATCACCGGCAACGAAAAAAATGAGTCAGACTAAAAATAATTTTTTGGAAATGTACAATTTTTAAGAGAGTTCGGCAAGTTCGGTAGGCTTATTAGTCATGACATCTGTATACACAGAGAAACCATATCAGATATGAGTGTTCAGTGTGTGTACATATATCATATTTAGATTCACATGAAAGAGGAACTATATCAGTATTCAACGTAAGTAAAGGAGTTTCTGGAAATATATCTTCTGGGAGGAAGGTATATTTCCAGAAACTTCTTTTCGTAAAATAAATCTTAATAAATTATGTCAAAAAAAGACATATCCTAGGTGGGAGACGGCCGACTTGTTAAAAATGTATATATATATATATATATATATATATATATATATATATTATATTTTATTTTTTATTAACACATCGGCCGATTCCCACTAAGGCAGGGTGGCCCGAAAAAGAAAAACTTTCATCATCATTCACTCCATCACTGTCTTGCCAGAGGGGTGCTTTACACTACAGTTATAAAACTGCAACATTAGCACCCCTCCTTCAGAGTGCACATTATTATTATATATTAACACATCGGCCGATTCCCACCAAGGCAGGGTGGCCCGAAAAAGAAAAACTTTCATCATCATTCACTCCATCACTGTCTTGCCAGAAGGGTGCTTTACACTACAGTTATAAAACTGCAACATTAACACCCCTCCTTCAGAGTGCCGGCACTGTACTTCCCATCTCCAGAACTCAAGTCCGGCCTGCCGGTTTCCCTGAATCCCTTCATAAATGTTACTTTGCTCACACTCCAACAGCACGTCAAGTATTAAAAACCATATGCCTCCATTCACTCCTATCAAATACGCTCACACATGCTTGCTGGAAGTCCAAGCCCCTCGCACACAAAACTTCCTTTACCCCCTCCCTCCAACCTTTCCTAGGCCGACCCCTACCCCGACTTCCCTCCACTACAGATTTATACACTCTCGAAGTCACTCTGTCTCGTTCCATTCTCTCTACATGTCCAAACCACCTCAACAACCCCTCCTCAGCTCTCTGGACAATCGTTTTGGTAATCCCGCACCTCCTCCTAATTTCCAAACTCCGAATTCTCGTATATTCACACCACACATTGACCTCAGACATGACATCTCCACTGTATCAGCCTTCTCCTCGTTGACATTCATCACCCATGCTTCCACACCCATATATAAGACGGTTGGTATAACTATGCTCTCATACATTCCTCTTTGCTTCCATGGACAGGTTCTTTGTCTCCCTAGACTCAAGTGCTCCCTCACCCTTTTCCCCTCATCAATTC
>WNWK01002657.1:0-5000 GCA_009830355.1 Cherax destructor
GGTGGTGTAGTGGTGGGGGGAGGGTGGTGGTGTGTGGTGGTGGTGTAGATGGTGGTGTAGTGGTGGTGGTGAGTGGTGGTGGTGTAGTGATGGTGGTGAGTGGTGGTGGTGTGTGATGGTGGTGTAGTGGTGGGGGTGTAGTGATGGTGGTGTAGTGGTGGTGGTGTAGTGGTGGTAATGTAGTGGTGGTAGTGTAGTGGTGGTGGTGTAGTGGTGGTGGTGTAGTGGTGGTGGTGTAGTGGTGGTGGTGTAGTGGTGGTAGTGTGTGGTGGTGGTGTAGTGGTGGTGGTGTAGTGGTGGTAATGTAGTGGTGGTAGTGTAGTGGTGGTGGTGTAGTGGTGGTGGTGTAGTGGTGGTGGTGTAGTGATGGTGGTGTAGTGGTTGTGGTGTAGTGATGGTGGTGTAGTGGTGGTGGTGTAGTGGTTGTGGTGTAGTGGTTGTGGTGTAGTGGTGGTGGTGTAGTGATGGTGGTGTAGTGGTGGTGGTGTAGTGGTGGTGGTGTAGTGGTGGTGGTGTAGTGGTGGTGGTGTAGTGGTGGTGTGTGTATGAGGGGTGCGAGTGTACCCACCACCACCCCAGCTTCTCATAGTACATGCATCTATTACATCATGTACAGTCTTCCATGGTACTCTTGTCTTCTCTCACACTCAATTTTGTTTTTTAATCACATCGGCCTCTTGCTCCCAGAGAGAATAACCCTAACAAAAATATATTCACCGTCACTCAATTCTTTGCAGAAGTGCACGAACGTACATCACTGTACTACCCACCTACAACAACCATCCTTCAAAGTACAGATACTGTACTACCCACCTACAACAACCATCCTTCAAAGTACAGACACTGTACTACCCACCTACAACAACCATCCTTCAAAGTACAGATACTGTACTACCCACCTACAACAACCTACACCTCAAAACTTTACAGACACTGTACTACCCACCTACAACAACCATCCTTCAAAGTACAGACACTGTACTACCCACCTACAACAACTCAAATCCAACTAACCACTTTTCCTCAATCCTCTCATAGACATTATCTTCCTCACGCTCCAGCTCCAGCTCCACGTCAAAACACACACACACTTACACACACACCATTTACCTCCATTCATTCACGCTCGCACATGCAGGATGCTTAATCCAGTACTTCTTAAAGCCTCCGTCTGACCATTCCTGTGACGTCTACATTTTCTCCCTTCTTCCGCAGATTTATCCACCATTCTGTCACTTTTGCTTTTGAGTCTATATTGCTCTTCAGATTTACCTATTAAAGTTCTCCGTCTCTCTCTCACCTTCTCTCTCAAATACTCCTTATTATCATCAAAATTATAATAATGGCCCCCATTATATATATATATATATATATATATATATATATATATATATATATATATATATATATATATATATATATATAATATATATATATATATATATATATATTTATATATATATATATATATATATATATATATATGCTAACAAGCATCGTGACACAGGCCATTATACTGGCGTTAGTACGACACCTTCCTGGAGGTGCTTTATGACCCAGCTGACACGAGGTATGAAATATACGAAACAGATTGCGTAAATGTTTCTCATCTAAACACGTTTTTTTCCTTCCCATCTGTGTTGTTGCACAGCCGCAGAGTCCTGTGTTGTTGCACAGCCGCAGAGACCTGCATTGTTGCGCAACCGCAGACTTATGTTGCACACACACTAGCCATGAAGAAAAGGCACAGCTGCAGACCAAACTTTCCCCTGCGACAACGTTTCTCTCTCAACTCAACACAATACCTCTTGGACTTCCTCCTCATCACTTTCTCTCACCTTCGCCAACTTTTCTTCCACCCGTTGATCAAACCTTTCACCAGACGCCGACTCCCCATCCCCTTCCTTTTACTCCATTTCCGCTTCGCTTTTATCCACTCTTCTCCCTCAGCTCCACCTTGCACTTTCTGCCGCTCTTGTAAATAAAACATCAGCACATCAGTCAGTGTAAACACACGAACATCCAGAAGCGCATCGTTCAACCTCTTACTCAGGGATGCTGGAGCAAGCTGCTCTCCTTACACACATCTTTTACTATGAATTGTTGAACCTGCAAAATTATCAGAATTTCAGTATATTTCAAAGCCCAGTACACTGCCGCCCTCCTGTTGCCCCTGTTCCACTAACAGTTCCACTAATGGTTCCACTAACAGTTCCACTAACAGTTCCACTAACGGTTCCACTAAAAGTTCCACTAACGGTTTCACTAATAGTTCCACTAACAGTTCCACTAATGGTTCCACTAACAGTTCCACTAACGGTTCCACTAACAGTTCCACTAACAGTTCCACTAACGGTTCCACTAAAAGTTCCACTAACGGTTTCACTAACAGTTCCACTAACGGTTCTACTAACTGTTCCACTAACAGTTGCACTAACGGTTCCACTAACTGTTCCACTAACGGTTCCACTAACGGTTCCACTAAAAGTTCCACTAACGGTTTCACTAACAGTTCCACTAACGGTTCTACTAACTGTTCCACTAACGGTTCCACTAACGGTTCCACTAACAGTTCCACTAACAGTTCCACTAACGGTTCCACTAAAAGTTCCACTAACGGTTTCACTAACAGTTCCACTAACGGTTCCACTAACGGTTCCACTAACAGTTCCACTAACGGTTCCATTAACAGTTCCACTAACAGTGGAACAGCAAGGGGAGGGAAACAAGTGTAGGACGATTCGCCCCCCATACATCTTTACTTGCCCCGGATTTATCCCAAGTGTTTGGGTTGTAAGCCACTGGCGTTATCAGTGTGCAATGAGCCACTGTACATGGGAGAGACAGACAGTAGAGGACTTGGAAGTCCACACTGAGTCTATCTGCCGAGGAGAACTAGCTACTTTTATCTAGATTAAGAACTATTGTCTTATGTAAGTGTGAGTCAAGAATAGAAAATCAGAAGGCTCTGTGCTTTCATCTGACCATATCATAAGTGACTGATGAAGGTATGGTACGAGGTCTTCGCTGTGATGAATATACCGTGATAGAGCTATAACTAATACAATATCTTTATTTCTACAAGTACATGTACAAGGTATACAGTCCTAGCTGACATCAATGACATACTACTATATAGAAAGCCACTTGTTATGCTGAGCATTTCGGGCAAATTAGGTCAGTTTTGTCCCAGGATGCGACCCACACCAGTCCACTAACACCCAGGTACCCATTTTACTGATAAGTGAACATAGACAACCGGTGTAAGGAAACACGCCCAGTGTTTCTACCCTCTCCGGGAATCGAACCCTGACCCTCGAAGTGTGAAGCGAGAGCTTTAGCCACCATGCCACGGGGCCTGGTGATGAAGGCACCCTGATGAAGCTATGTACGACCTCTTTACTGTAATGAAAGTTCCTCCTCTGCTCTTCAAAAACACCTCCGATAAATGTAAGGTCTGATAACCACAGCTGTTTTAGCTGCGGGTGTTGAGCCCAGTAAAGCAGCGGAAGGCCTTTCTCCAGCACCTCCCCACACCTCCAAGCTCCTCCCCACACCTCCAAGCTCCTCCCCACACCTCAAAGTTCCTCCCCACACCTCCCTATTCCCTCCCCTCATACTGTGTGGGGAGCCGTGGCTGCTAGTAGGTAATTTGCGTGTATTTATATGCCTATTTACGCAGGTTCTGAAGATTATCGTGCCCAGGGCTCGGTCTCGGACCAGGTCTCGGCCAGGACTCGGTCTCGGACCAGGTCTCGGCCAGGACTCGGTCTTTGACCAGAGCTCGGTCTCAGACCAGGGCACGGTCTCGGACCAGGGCTCGGTCTCGGACCAGGGCACGGTCTCGGACCAGGGCTCGGTCTCGGACCAGGGCACGGTCTCAGACCAGGGCACGGTCTCAGACCAGGGCTCGGTCTCAGACCAGGGCACGGTCTCGGACCAGGGCACGGTCTCAGACCAGGGCTCGGTCTCAGACCAGGGCACGGTCTCAGACCAGGGCACGGTCTCAGACCAGGGCTCGGTCTCAGACCAGGGCACGGTCTCAGACCAGGGCACGGTCTCAGACCAGGGCTCGGTCTCAGACCAGGGCTCGGTCTCAGACCAGGGCACGGTCTCGGACCAGGGCACGGTCTCAGACCAGGGCTCGGTCTCAGACCAGGGCACGGTCTCGGACCAGGGCACGGTCTCAGACCAGGGCACGGTCTCAGACCAGGGCTCGGTCTCAGACCAGGGCTCGGTCTCAGACCAGGGCACGGTCTCAGACCAGGGCACGGTCTCGGACCCAGTCTCCTAACCTGAAGAGAAAATCTTTAAAGATAATGTAGCTTTTAAGAAGGAGAGTAGAATGTGACTACTGAATATAAGAAGTTTGTAAGATGTACCTATCATCTTACCTATTAAGGAGACAGACAAGATCAACAATCCTCTCAAGATACAAACAATATATTTAGCAGTTATCCATTTCTCACTACCTCACTTGATAGGAGGGTAAGACTCTTCCCTAGCATGACAGAAGGGTAGTACCTCCCTGGATGGTTACTGTCTGCCAGCCTACTACCAGCATGCCAGAAGGGTAGTACCTCCCTGGATGGTTACTGTCTGCCAGCCTACTACCAGCATAACAGAAGGGTAGTACCTCCCTGGATGGTTACTGTCTGCCAGCCTACTACCAGCATGACAGAAGGGTAGTACCTCCCTGGATGGTTACTGTCTGCCAACCTACTACCAGCATGACAGAAGGGTAGTACCTCCTTGGATGGTTACTGTCTGCCAGCCTACTACCAGCATGACAGAAGGGTAGTACCTCCCTGGATGGTTACTGTCTGCCAGCCTACTACCAGCATGACAGAAGGGTAGTACCTCCCTGGATGGTTACTGTCTGCCAGCCTACTACCAGCATGACAGAAGGGTAGTACCTCCCTGGATGGTTACTGTCTGCCAGCCTACTACCAGCATGACAGAAGGGTAGTACCTCCCTGGATGGTTACTGTCTGCCAGCC
>WNWK01002657.1:10000-55099 GCA_009830355.1 Cherax destructor
AGATGTGCCTGCTTCTGTGTGAGTAGGATAATCATGCAGGATGGCCGGATCCTGCATCTGAGGGTCCCGTCCTCTCATTAACTGAGATCCCAACAGTGTCGTTAATGACCAGCTGCGGTCGCTCTCACTGGACCAGGCGGTCCAGGGCGACGCTCAGGCTGCATGTGTAGAACACAGCTGTGTAGCACACACACGCAGCCAGACACAGCTGTGTAGTACACACACACAGTCCAGGCACAGCTGTGTGGCACACACACACACAGTCAGGCACAGCCATGTAACACACACACACAAATACACACGGGACTACAAAGAGACCTGGACAGGCTACAAGCCTGGTCCAGTAACTGGCTCCTTGAAATTAACCCCACCAAATGCAAAGTCATGAAGATCGGGAAGGACAAAGAAGACCGCAGACAGAGTATTGTCTAGGTGGACAAAAACTGCAAACCTCACTCAAGAAAAAAGATCTTGGGGTGAGTATAATACCGATCACATCTCCTGAGGCGCACATCAACTAGATAACTGATGCAGCATAGGGCGCCTGGCAAACCTAAGAATAGCGTTCCGATACCTCAGTAAGGAATCGTTCAAGACTCAGTACACCATGTACGTCAGGCCCATATGGAGTATGCAGCACCAGTTTGAAATCCACACCTGGTCAAGCACGTCAAGAAATTAGAGAAAGTGCAAAGGTTTGCAACAAGACTAGTTCCAGAGCTAAGGGGATTGTCCTACGAAGAAAGGTTAATGGAAATCGGCCTGACGACACTGAAGGACAGGAGGGTTAGGGAAGACATGATAACGACATATAAGAATACTGTCGATGAGGAATTGATTCAAGGTGCGACAAAGACAGGATGTTCCAGGAGATGGGACAGCAAGAAACAAGGGGTCACAATTGAAAGTTGAAGATTTCGATGAGTCAAAGGGATGTTAGGAATTATTTCTTCAGTCATAGAGTTGTCAGGAAATGGAATAGCCTAGAAAGTGACGTAGTGGAGGCAGGAATCATACATAGTTTTAAGACGAGGTTTGATAAAGCTCATGGAGCAGGAGAGACAGTACCTAGTAGCGATCAGTGAAGAGGCGGAGCCAGGAGCTATGACTCGACCCCTGCAACCACAAATAGGTGAGTACACACACGCAGCCAAACACAACCATGTAGCGCGCACACCATGCACTTGTCAAGTTTGTAAATAACGATGTACTACAGAAGTGTCCTAGAGGCATTATGATGTTGGCCACCATCATTGTGTCCCAGTCATAATGAATGAAAATTCTGGAGCGTAATGAACAAGTGATACTCAATAAAAACGTTGAGGCGCTGTAGACCTGTACCTCGATCTCAACTGGGATACTCTTCTGTTGAAGAGTATCCCGGTTGGGGATAGAGACAGCTACTCGCATTTCATGTTTGTCTGTTATGGGTTTCTTCATGTGTGTCATAATATGCGTCTTGTCCGTCTTTGCACACCGTCTGACCAGAGTTCTCAGTGTCTTTACCAAGACAAATCGAGACTAACCCATCTAGTGCCCTGAAAACTGGGGAATATCTCAATAAGGGTGTTCAAGGTCCCAGCAGAAGCAACCACCTGGTGAAAAGGACACGAGTTGCAAGTCGTGCTTTTACTGGGACGTTGTTTCGCTCTCTGTATAGCTTTATAAAGCTCTACACAGAGCCAAACGCTATCCTGATATCTTCGGCAACATGTCAGTCGTTTTGCTTCTGTCGGCAGCGTAGGAGAGGTAAACATCTTGCGTGTGAGTGCGACTACTCTACAATCCTCGTACACACACACACACACACACACACACACACACACACACACACACACACACACACTCACACACACGCACACACACACACACACACACAGAAAGAAAAAAAAAAAAAAAAAAAAAAAAAAAAAAAAAAAAAAAAAAAAAAAAAAAAGGTTTCGACAGGCATTATGATGTTGGCCACCATCAGTGTCCCAGTCATAATGAATGAAAATTCTGAGCGTAGAACAAGTGATACTCAATAAAACTACGTTGGAGGACGATGTCAGGGAGACCTTAGATACTCGATCATACAACTGATAGTTGTCTGTTAGGGATTGATCAGGTAGATAGGCTGCCGGTCATGTCTGCCAGAGTAGTGTACTTACAGACAAATGGACACACAAGCTGAAGACCAGTGTCTAAGATGCTCAGAAACATCTTCCCACTGGGAATATTCAGAAGGGTGTTCAAGGTCCCAGCAGAAGCAACTACCTGGTGAAAAGGACACAGTTGCAAGTCGTCCTTTACTGGGAGTTGTTTCGCTCTCTGTATAGCTTTATAAAGCTCTACAGGAGCAAACGCTATCCTGATATCTTCGGCAACATGTCAGTCGTTTTGCTTCTGTGGCAGCTAGGAGGAACTGAGACTCTCTACAACCTCGTCAACACAATAGTAACAACACACTACGACACACACATAACACACACACACACACACACACACACACACACACACACACACACACACACACGTATCAATATTCAGTGCTTCTCTCTCACACTTTCACCGACTTCCATCAAAAGGTTTCCTGGCGTTTCATCAATACGAACCAATTTGCCGTGATGGAATCATTTATATCCGCGTCTCTCTGCTCGAGTACCTCCAGGACTCTGCACTCACTTTACCCTGTTTCCTCGTCTCTTCTTCTCAAGGGGCTTCCTATCCTGACCAGTCTGAGGTTTACCGAGTCTATCCCCCGAGTCTTTACTCAGTTTCCGGTCTTCTAACGCCCCTAATTTTCCTAACCTTGCATTTGCTGGGATAAAATTCAAGCAGCCACTTATCTAACCAAATCTTCAGTTTATCCAGGTCCATTTGTAGATTTGCCTTGTCCTCCTTTGTTTTTATGCTCATTAATTTTTCCATCTGGAAACAGGGATGCCTCGGACTCTATGTCTTCTGGTATATTTTTCACATACGCCAGAAACAGTAGTGAACCTAATAGCGAGTCTTGAGGAACTTGTTAAACTTTATCATTTTGACGTCTTTCCTCAAAGAATCTTTTTGTCTCCCTCCTGTAATGTACTTTTTGATCTACTGTAGCGCATTTCCTGTTGTTCTTGTCCACTCCAAGTTTTTGCTCCGTCTCTTGTGAGGGCCTTGTCCAATGCCTTAACGGAATCCAAGAATATACACTTCATTCTCTCTCTCTCTCTCTCTCTCTCTCTCTCTCTCTCTCTCTCTCTCTCTCTCTCTCTCTCTCTCTCTCTCTCTCTCTCTCTCCTCTCTCTCTCTTCTCTCTTGCCTTCTGTTAGTCTGTCATAGAAATCTAGCAAGTATTCGAGACAGAATTCATCATCTTGAAACCCATGATGGTTATTGTTTACGATACAATTTCTCTCTGAGTGTTCCACTTCTCTCCGAGTGTTCCACTTCTCTCCGAGTGTTCCACTTCTCTCCGAGTGTTCCACTTCTCTCTTGTTGATTATGTTCTCCATTACCTCGCACAGTATGCTTGTCGGTCATAATGGTGTGTACTTTAATGCTTCCGGTCTCCTTTCTTAAATACTGAGACTACATTAGCTGTCCTCCCGATCGATGGGAATTGTCCTGTATTAATTGATCTGCAGAATTTAACTAGTAGTTCAATGTTTATGTTCTGTCTCCCAGAACCCAAGGTAACTCTGTGTGTGTGTTAGTTACCATTTTGTCCTAGGCACATGTCAATTAGACACTAGGCCTGTTGTATGTATGTGTGTTTGTGTGTGTGTAAGGAAACACTTCGAAATGTTTCTGCCCCACCGGGAATTGAACCCGGCCCCTCCGTGCGTGAAGCAAGAGCTTTACCCACTAGGCCAACGGGGGCGTGTGTGTGTGTGTGTGTGTGTGAGGCTGGGGACGGAATATTCTGCACATTTTCTTGCATTCGTCAGTGAGACAAACTTTATTTGCCCTGATGTTTCAGCAAGTCTTCTGTCTTTTTTTTTTTGTATGTGGTGACGTTAAATGGTCAGAAGAGCTGAAGTATAGGCGCTAGTGGGGGTGGAACTGTGGGCAGTGACGTGGATGGGAAGTGAACATATAACATTAGTACACAGGTGAATGCTTAATCACTGATACCAGCACAGGTACACTAGCGGCTACTGAACGACAGTACAGTGCACTTCCCTCTCAGCTCTTTTATTAACACGTTAAACGACCAGACGGTGCCCATTACAGTTGGACTGTTGTTCTGGCAGTGAATTCCTGACTGTGCGTTCTGTACTGGGGCTCTGGTACCTCATGACTGTTCTGTGCTTTCTTGTGTTCATTATGGCTGGACGGGGGTTCTGTCAGAATGTGGCTGTGTGTTCTAAGTTTCCTGGTGTTCAGTACAGCTGGACGGTGGTTCTGGCAGCTCATGACTGTGTTTTAAGCTTCGTGGTGTTCAGTACGACTGGACGGTGGTTCTGGCAGCTCATGACTGGTTCTGGTAGCTCGCGCAGCTGCAGGCGTCATCTTGAGAACTTACAATTCAGTGTTGTTGTTTTTGTGGAAAGTTGACAGCAGGAAGTCCATTAGCGGATGACCTCGTAGTTGCCTTCTTATAAGTTTGAGTGGGAATAATATACCAACACCAAGCTTGGCAGGAAATTACTTTAGCTAAAATAGGTTTCGTTACCTGCTAGGCCTAACTGACTTCTGTCCTTCGTCGACAACGCTTATCCATCCAGTGGTTAAATCTCTAGGACTCAATAACATGGAAACTTTATCGACTATTGTTCGCTACCACACAAGCTTGACGAAGTGGCTTGATATACCTGCTGGGTAGGCAACAGAAGGCAATAAATTTCAGAAACCATAATTGTGTGTGCTCGTGAGTCTGTTACTTGTAGTCAGGGTGCAAAATATTTGTATCTTTCTCGCTTGAAGCTTCTGCTAGCTGGTACCCTGGCAGAGAGGCTCTAGCTGGTACCCTGGCAGAGAGGCTCTAGCTGGTACCCTGGCAGAGAGGCTCTAGCTGGTACCCTGGCAGAGAGGCTCTAAACCTTCTTCCCCAAGCTACGTTACTAAACTTTCTGACCCCTGCGTCTCCATTTCCTGAATGCAAATCCTGTCATAGGGAAAAATTTGGATGGGGATATGATGGGGGAGAGTTGTAATCAACAATTCTCTTACTTGTCAAAGAAGAGATGAGAATTTTCAGTACCAATATTCAGGGAAATTGTTGTGAGGTGTTATTGCTAGCATCACCTGCTGCAACATACTCCGTGTGGGGGACGCTTCTTGTATTTAACTAAAAAGTCCATTTTGGTGTATGTGTGTAATGTGTATACAAGAGCATCTCTCGGTGTATAGACATTCAGAAATCCGGCTTCTTGTTTCCATACATTAACTGCACCTCTCATTGTATATTCTCTAACTGCATATATGTGTATATACACTAAAGCCATGCATGTATTGGTGTATATAATTGATACGTACATCTCAGTGTGTGTGTGTACTCACCTAATTGTACTCACCTAATTGTGGTTGCAGGGGTCGAGTCTCAGCTCCTGGCCCCGCCTCTTCGCTGTCCGCTACTGGGTCTCTGATCTCCCTGCTCCATGAGCTCTATCATACCTCGTCTTAAAACTATGTATGGTTCCTGCCTCCACTATATCTTTCTCTAGACTATTCCACTTCCTGACTACTCTGTGGCTGAAGAAATGCTTCCTAACATCCCTTTGACTCATCTGAGTCTTCAGCTTCCAGTTGTGTCCCCTTGTTTCTGTGTTCCCTCTCTGGAACATCCTGTCCCTGTCTACCTTGTCGATTCCCCGCAGTATTTTGTATGTCGTTATCATGTCTCCTCTGACCCTTCTTTCCTCCAGTGTTGTTAGTCCTATTTCCCTCAACCTTTCTTCATAGGACAGACCCCTGAGTTGTGGAACTACCCTTGTCGCAAACCTTTGCACTTTCTCTAGTTTCTTTACGTGCTTGACCAGGTGTGGGTTCCAGACTGGTGCTGCATATTCTAGTATGGGCCTGACGTACACGGTGTACAGTGTCTTGAACGATTCCTTGTTTAGGTAACGGAACGCTAATCTTAGGTTTGCCAGTCGCCCATATGCTGCCGCAGTTATCTGGTTGATGTGTGCCTCCGGAGACGTACTTGGCGTTATACTCACCCCAAGGTCTTTCTCCTTTGCCGAGGTTTGTAGCCCTTGTCCACCTAGCCTGTACTCTGTCAGCGGTCTTCTTTGTCCTTCTCCGATCTTCATGACTTTGCATTTGGTGGGATTGAATTCGAGAAGCCAGTTGCTAGACCAGATGTCAAGCTTGTCCAGGTCTGTTTGAAGTCCTGCTTGGTCCTCTTCCGATGTGATTCTCCTCATTAATTTCACATCATCTGCGAACAGAGACACTTCTGAGTCTATCCCATCCGTCATGTCATTTACATATACCAAGAATAACACTGGTCCTAGGACTGACCCTGCGGTACGCCGCTCGTCACAGCGCCCACTGTGATACCTCATCACGCACCATGACCCGTTGTTGCCTCCCTGTGAGGTATTCCCTGATCCATTCCAGTGCCCTTCCTGTTATACATGCTTGTTCTTCCAACTTCTTTACTAATCTCATGTGAGGAACTGTGTCGAAGGCCTTCCTGCAGTCCAGGATAATGCAATCAACCCACCCTTCTCTCTCTTGCCTTACCTCTGTTACTTTATCATAGAACTCTAGGAGGTTTGTTACACAGGATTTGCCTTCCTGAATCCGTGCTGTCTGGTGTTTATTATCCTGTTCAGCTCGAGGTGCTCCACCATTCTTTTCCTGATGATTTTCTCCAGGACTTTGCACACTATACATGTAAGTGACACCGGTCTATAGTTTAGTGCCTCTTTTCTGTCTCCTTTTTAAAGATGGGGACTACGTTGGCCTTCTTCCATACCTCAGGTATCTGCCCATTTTCAAGGGATGTGTTGAATATTATGGTAAGTGGCACACTCAGTACCTCAGCTCCTTCCCGAAGAACCCACGGGGAGATATTGTCCGGACCCATCGCCTTTGAGGTATCAAGGTCACTGAGTAACTGCTTCACCTCCTCCTCAGTTGTGTGTATGCCCTCTAGCACTTGATACATCCCTTGTTGGTGACGCACCCCATCCTGTCTACCCAGCTGCCTTCCTTCCTCCACTGTGAATACTTCCTTAAACCTCAAGTTGAGCTCCTCACATACCTCTTGATCATTGCTTGTGAGTTCCCCATCTTCTCTCCTCAGCCTTATCACCTGGTCTTTAACTGTTGTTTTCCTTCTGATGTGACTGTACATGAGCTTCGGATCGGACTTAACTTTCAATGCTATGTCGTTTTCGTACTGTTTCTGGGCCTCCCTCCGTACCTGTGCATACTCGTTTCTAGCTCTTCTGCTACTCTCTTTGTTTACTTGGGTTCTTTGCCTTCTGTACCTTTTCCATTCTCTGACACTCTGAGTCTTTGCCTCCCTGCACCTTTGGGTAAACCAGGGGCTCTTTCTGGCCTTCCCGTTTAATCTTTTTCCTCTGGGTATAAACCGTTCCTCTGCCTCCTTGCACTTTGACCCTACGTGTGTGTGTGTGTGTGTGTGTGTGTGTGTGTGTGTGTGTGTACTCACCTAATTGTACTCACCTAATTGTGGTTGCAGGGATCGAGACTCAGCTCCTGGCCCCGCCTCTGCACTGTCCGCTACTGGGTCTCTGCTCTCCCTGCTCCATGAGCTTTATCATACCTTGTCTTAAAACTATGTATGGTTCCCGCCTCCATTATATCGTTCGCTAAACTATTCCCCTTCCTAACTACTCTGTGGCTGAAGAATTGCTTCCTAACATCCCTCTGACTCATCTGAGTCTTCAGCTTCCAGTTGTGTCCCCTTGTTTCTGTGTTCCCTCTCTGGAACATCCTGTCACTGTCTACCTTGTCAATTCCCCGCAGTATTTTGTATGTCGTTATCATGTCTCCTCTGACCCTTCTTTCCTCCAGTGTTGTTAGTCCTATTTCCCTCAACCTTTCTTCATAGGACAGACCCCTGAGTTGTGGAACTAACCTTGTCGCAAACCTTTGCACTTTCTCTAGTTTCTTTACGTGCTTGACCAGGTGTGGGTTCCAGACTGGTGCTGCATATTCTAGTATGGGCCTGACGTACACGGTGTACAGTGTCTTGAACGATTCCTTGTTAAGGTAACGGAACGCTAATCTTAGGTTTGCCAGTCGCCCATATGCTGCCGCGGTTATCTGGTTGATGTGTGTTTCCGGAGACGTGCTTGGCGTTATACTCACCCCAAGATCTTTCTCCTTTGCTGAGGTTTGTAGCCTTTGTCCACCTAGCCTGTACTCTGTCAGCGGTCTTCTTTGTGTATGTGTGTGTGTGTGTGTGTGTGTGTGTGTGTGTGTGTGTACTCACCTATTTGTACTCACCTATTTGTGGTTGCAGGGGTCGAGTCATAGCTCCTGGCCCCGCCTCTTCACTGATTGCTACTAGGTCCTCTCTCTCCTGCTCCATGAGCTTTATCAAACCTAGTCTTAAAACTATGTATGGTTCCTGCCTCCACTATGTCGCTTTCTAAGCTATTCCACTTCCTGACAACTCTATGACTGAAGAAATACTTCCTAACATCCCTTTGACTCATAGGAGTCTTCAACTTCCAATTATGACCCCTTGTTTCTGTGTCCCCTCTCTGGAACATCTTGTCTCTGTCCACCTTATCTATTCCTCGCAGTATTTTATATGTCGTTATCATGTCTCCCTAACCCTCCTGTCCTCTAGTGTCGTCAGGCCGTTTTCCCCTTAACCTTTCTTCGTAGGACAATCCCCTTAGCTCTGGGACTAGTCTTGTTGCAAATCTTTGCACTTTCTCTAATTTCTTGACGTGCTTGACCAGGTGTGGGTTCCAAACCGGTGCTGCATACTCCAGTATGGGCCTGACGTATATGGTATACAGAGTCTTGAATGATTCCTTAGTGAGGTATTGGAACGCTATTCTTAGGTTTGCCAGCCGCCCGTATGCTGCAGCAGTTATCTGATTGATGTGTGCCTCAGGAGATGTGCTCGTATTATACTCACCCCAAGATCTTTTTCTTTGAGTGAGGCTTGCAGTCTTTGGCCACCTAGACTATACTCTGTCTGCGGTCTTCTTTGCCCTTCCCCGATATTCATGACTTTACATTTGGCAGGGTTAAATTCAAGAGCCAGTTACTGGACCAGGCTTGCAGCCTGTCCAGGTCTCTTTATAGTCCTGCCTGATCCTCGACTGATTTTATTCTTCTCATTAACTTCACATCATCTGCAAACAGGGACACTTCTGAGTCTATCCCTTCCGTTATGTCATTCACATATACCAAAAACAGTACAGGTCCTAGGACTGACCCTTGTGGAACTCCACTCGTCACAGGTGCCCACTCTGACATCTCGTCACGTACCATGACTCGTTGTTGCCTCCTGTCAGATATTCTCTGATCCATTGCAGTGTTTTTCCTGTTCGTGTGCCTGATCCTTTAGCTTTGCATTAACCTCTTGTGAGGAACTGTGTCGAACGCCTTCTTGCAGTCCAAAAATGCAGTCTATCCACCCCTCTCTCGTGTCTTACTTCTGTTACCTTATCATAAAACTCCAGTAGGTTTGTGACAAGGATTTTCCTTCCTGAAACCGTGCTGGTTGTCGTTTATAAGCTTGTGTCTTTCTAGGTGCTCCACCACTCTCCTCCTGATGATCTTCTCCATGACTTTGCATACTATACACGTCAGTGACACAGGTCTGTAGTTTAATGCCTCGTGTCTGTCTCCTTTCTTAAAAATTGGGACTACATTTGCCATCTTCCACGCCTCAGGTAGTTGCCCAGTTTCAATGGATGTGTTGAAGATTTGTGTTAGTGGCAACACAACATCTCTGCTCCCTCTAAGGACCCACGGAGAAATGTTGTCCGGTCCCACCGCTTTTGAGGTATCGAGTTCACATAGCAGCTTCTTCACCTCCTCCTCGGTTGTGTTTATTTCATCCAGCACTTGTTGGTATACCTCCCTATTCTGAATTCCTGGAGTCCTACCTGTCTCCTGTGTAAATACTTCTTTAAATCTCATGTTGAGCTCCTCACATACCTCTTGGTCGTTTATTGTGAACTCCCACCTTCCTTTCTCAGCCTGATTACCTGGTCCTTGACTGTTGTTTTCTCCTGATGTGGCTATACAACAGCCGTGTGTGTGTGTGTGTGTGTGTGTGTGTGTTGCCTAATAGCTAAAACTGGTCAATTAGCAAGAACTCATTTAAAATTAAGTCCTTTCTAAAATTTCCACTTATACATTTAAAGATATATTTTTTGTTAATATAAAAATTTATATTTTTGTACCAGAAGAACCTTAGAAAACTTACCTAACCGTATTTTAACAATTTAATTTATCCTAATCCAACTAAATGTATTTTAAATAAGTTTACTATAATTTAATAATAAATAAACGCAATGAAATATATTTTTTCCTTTAGGTTCAGAATGACTCTTACGCTTGCCTTATTCGGCAAGAAGAGCGTTGCTATTTAAGCCAAAATAGCAAGTTTTACCTATTTGGTTTAACTCTTCTTTTTTATTATAATAATTTACCTATTCGGCAATATATATATATATATATATATATATATATATATATATATATATATATATATATATATATATATATATATATATATATAAAGAAAAGAGAAAAACAGACGGAACATGCGAGGCGAGGGAATAAATGTGATGGACATGACTGTGGAAGAAACGAGGGGAATTAAAAACGGGAAACGAAGTGGGGGGGGGAAAGAGGGGAGAGAGGAAAAAAAACAAAAAAGAGCTAAGCTAAAACCGAAAAAAAAATAAGAAAGAAAACGATTGGAAACAGTAAATGAAGGGGAAATAACAAATGTCGCAATGACTGATGGAGGGGAAAGGAATGAAAAGGGGGAATTGGGACAGGAAAAAATCCTTGTTTTCGAGCACTTTAAATGAAGTCTCTTGAGATAACGATATATTACCCATTTCCCCTAGACGCTCGATGACTTCCCTGCGGGTTTAATGCTTCCCTTCAGGCCGTGGTGGTGGTATGCCCGAATCTGAATGAAGACAAATTCGCCGTATCAAATTAAAACCATGTCCATCAGCAGGTATATTTCCTGCGATGTCTCTCATCTCTCCTGCCAGGAGAACATTCGTGGTCGCAGCATCCGGTGTGATGTCTCTCATCTCTCCTGCCAGGAGAACATTCGTGGTCGCAGCATCCAGTGTGATGTCTCTCATCTCTCCTGCCAGGAGAACATTCGTGGTCGCAGCATCCAGTGTGATGTCTCTCATCTCTCCTGCCAGGAGAACATTCGTGGTCGCAGCATCCAGTGTGATGTCTCTCATCTCTCCTGCCAGGAGAACATTCGTGGTCGCAGCATCCAGTGTGATGTCTCTCATCTCTCCTGCCAGGAGAACATTCGTGGTCGCAGCATCCAGTGTGATGTCTCTCATCTCTCCTGCCAGGAGAACATTCGTGGTCGCAGCATCCAGTGTGATGTCTCTCATCTCTCCTGCCAGGAGAACATTCGTGGTCGCAGCATCCAGTGTGATGTCTCTCATCTCTCCTGCCAGGAGAACATTCGTGGTCGCAGCATCCAGTGTAATGTCTCTCGTCTCTCCTGCCAGGAGAACATTCGTGGTCGCAGCATCCAGTGTGATGTCTCTCGTCTCTCCTGCCAGGAGAACATTCGTGGTCGCAGCATCCAGTGTGATGTCTCTCGTCTCTCCTGCCAGGAGAACATTCGTGGTCGCAGCATCCATCCAGCCTCCATCAGAAGCTCAGTTTATTGCTTGATGTTGTAGCCAACTCGACCTCAGATGAACTATGTGATGCTTAAACAAGGATTTCATTCCTGTGTGTTTAGAGATAAGTGAGCATTTCTCTAGATCTGTGAGAAAATGAGAGAGAGAGAGAGAGAGAATGAGAATTTGAAGGTTACACTTGAAATGTCAGCCAAGACAATTTTCATTTTTAAAACAGAGATTAATCTCTCAAGTGTATATAAACTATGCAACATTGCAGGCTACTAATATGTTGATTGCAACATGAAACGCCTGTAATTATTTTTGCATTTTTTATCGCTCGTTCGTGATTATTGCACAACAAACTATGAAAATGGGTTTGATAGGTTTAAATCCTATCTACTACACCAAGACTATTTAGGCTGTAAGTCACCTACACGCACACACACACACACCCATATATATATATATATATATATATATATATATATATATATATATATATATATATATTTTATATATATATATATATATATATATATATATATATATAATATACACCTCGGTGTATATACCTTGAGAAATATACACTGTCTGGTTTGCACTTTTGGTTGGTTACTGGAACTTAAAACCTGTCTACTACACGAGGGTCATGAAGGTTCTTGTTCCACGTAACCTTTTTCACCTCCAGTCAAGAAGACTTTAATCCCTAAAATAGGAATTTAAACTGTTACAGTCTCCCCGCTAGACGCTGGCAACACTGTGTGGGTGGCAGAGATGGTGTCAGGCCTCCCCTAGATATACTGGCAACACTGTGTGGGATGGCAGAGATGGTGTCAGGCCTCCCCTAGACACATTGGCAACACTGTGTGGGTGGCAGAGATGGTGTCAGGCCTCCCCTAGACACATTGGCAACACTGTGTGGGGTGGCAGAGATGGTGTCAGGCCTCCACTAGACACACTGGCAACACTGTGTGGGTGGCAGAGATGGTGTCAGGATGAACTAAGAACCTCACTGACATAAGCCATGGATTAACACAGCACTTGTTGGATAAAACTATCGCACGCCTTCACCAGTGACCCTTGTTTGTAATCCTTTTGATGAGTCTCTCTCTCTCTCTCTCTCTCTCTCTCTCTCTCTCTCTCTCTCTCTCTCTCTCTCTCTCTCTCTCTCTCTCTCTCTCTCTCTCTCTCTCTTTCTCTCTCTCTCTCTCTCCCTCTAAGAACACAGGTCTCAAAACAGCAGGTGTAAGGACACGCGCCCAGTGTTTCCACCCGTACCGGGGATCGAACCACTGACACTCAGTGCATGAGCTGAGTGCGCTACCAACAAGACCTCTCATGGTACCAGGAGGCGACTGTTGTGGGTTGCATCCTGGGGGGACAAGATGAAAGAACCCCAATGGAAATAAAACAGTCCTCGATGACTCATTGATTTTACTGGGTTATCCTGGGTTACTAACCCTCCTCCAGGTTAAAAAACAAGCAAGATCTTGCCTTAACTAATGTATCGTCATTCATCATTATTCCAATCATGACTCTATGGTTAAAATGGGTGTTTTCTTTACAGTTTTCTTGAGAGCTTTGCGGATTTGTAGCCCGGAGTATTTATATGGTGAAATTAATAAGATATTCAACATAGCCACAAAACTGAGATATCCCAGGGATTTTGTTGAGGCTGTTATTGTCAGTTGGGAAGACTTTCTGCAGGATTGAAACTTCTGGAAGTTCATTCCAGGAAAATATATTGGCTTTGCCTTGCAGTGAGAATCTGGCCAGCCTGCGTCATGCATTTAAGCAGCTCAATATAAATATTGCCTTCAAGAACATTGGGAGGGTGAAGTAGAAGTTGATTAAGAATGCACCACCCAACATAGTTGGTGGTGTTTAAGAGGTCCCATGCACACTATGCTCTCTTCCATACGTCGGGCAGCAGACAGGTAAACCAGTAGAAATCAGATTAGCCCAACATCACTACTCGATTAGCACGACTCAGGAGTCGAATGCAATATTCAACCACATTAATCTTGCAATCATCCACCAGGATGAACAGCAGCTCAGATCACTGTACCCAACAGTTCATGTGGAAATTTATTTGTACCAAAAATTTCCGCTGCCGGGCTCGTATGTACATAATTTAGTGCTAGTCATAGGGAGACTTATTGCACCCTTATGCCAAACAATATCTTTAGGTACTGCAAGATTAGTGAACAAATTGATAGATTTAGCCTTAAGAATTATTCAGATAGGCTTGAATCTTTAGTTAATATTATATTAGACATTAATATTAGGTTATATTAGGAAATGAGATTAGATATATAGTGTTAGCTAGCAACTCCACCAGCCCACGGCGACTCGTGGCCTGGTGGCAAAAGCTCTCGCTTCGCACGGTGAAGGTCCGGGTTCGATCCCCGGCGAAGGGGTGGAAACATTGGACGTGTTTCCTTACACCGGTTGTCTTGTTCACCCATCAGTAAAATGGGTACCTGGGTGTTAGTCGACTGGTGTGGGTCACATCCTGGGACAAAACTGACCTAATTTGCCCGAAATGCTCTGCATAACAAGCGGCTTTCTGTATAGTAGTATGTCATTGATGTCAGCTAGGACTGTATACCTTGTACATGTACTTGTAGTAAATAAAGATATTATTATTATTATTAATTATATTATTATATTGAGCGGGGAGGAGAGGCTGGTTAATGAACGCACAAGTGTTCTTTTGACATTAACAGAAGTGAGGAACGGAACTCATAGGAGCTCAGCTCAGTATCCCACGCTGTCTATAAAATACTCTGCCTGTTAGCAAGAGAATAAGAAGTAGAGGCTATCCGTCGTACCGTAGATATTCAGTGTCTACACCAGGCCTCCGTCGTGAGGATATTCTGCTTTCCTCCATAGTGACAAGAACACAGGGTAATTTAGCTGCGGGTTATGACCGGGCCAAGAGCCCAATCCAAGGTAATTAACAGCCAGGACTGCTGAGTAATCATCCCTTGAATATTAGGCCAGAAGCTAGTAATCTTTCTGTCTACATAAATATTAGGGAAACCCCAATGAATACAGGGACCCCTAGTGTGTATGCTACGATTACTAATAACATTAACTGATTACATGAACCAGTCCCCCACGCACGTGGCATCCAGGAGAGAGAGAGAGAAGTCATATAGAAGTTAGCCTGTGTAGATTCAGGGAATTTCTAGCTAGGGTAGACTCGCTACACATCAAGTCTGTTCTAGTTTGTGCTTGTACAAGACAGGAATTTCCTGCCATTCAGTTAACTCTCCAAAGACGTAAAGTAAAGTATACCCAAAGTGTACCTATATGGTGCTTGTTAAGACAGGACGAAGGAGTCTTGTGTCGTCAGTGGTTGCCAGAGTGGGGACTTCACAAGATCCCACAGTTCTGCCATGGCAAGAAACATAACTGAATCCTCTCTTATGCTGTAAGTGGTTCACAAAACTGACAATGCAGTTTTCGTGAATCTTTATTGTCGAAGCGTCGCCAGCCAGTGGCTTGTTGCTCATTATGTAAAGCATCCTCTTGAGGATTTGGAGGCGTAGAAGCAGAATCCATACATAGCTTTAAGTAGAAGTATGATAGGGCTCACTCAGCCAGGAGAATGAAACCAGCAGACAGCCGGGGTCAGGAGCTGAGACTCAACCCCTGCAACCATCATTAGCTGAGTGCACTATATATGTAATTAAACCAACGTAACCATGTAACACAAGGAGCCAAATAAAACTAAGCCACGTTGTTTTATGCTACTGGGTTATTCTACGTTAAACTCTACATAATTTGTAAAATTAAAAATCTACGATTACAAAAAAAGAGCAAACTGACAACCCTTAATTTAAAGTAAGCATAAATCCGATTTATATTTTATAACTTTTGCAAGCTTCACGTTACATATTTTAAAGAATTTTGATCTACTTTTATCGCAATATTAACTGACTTTGTTGAGTGTTATATTCATTAATTAATGTTGTTTGCACTTCAGTAAAGTATTGCATGATTTGTTTCATTGATCTGTAACCCGTAATTGACTAAATTTTTCACCAGAGCTCTTCACTTTAATTAAAGATTCTTTATTTCAGCATAATACAATTTTTGTACAGACATGGGTAACATTTAGTATGCAGAGCATTATGCTGGAGTTGGTGGAGTATCAACGTCTCGTTCTGTCCTCTGCCTTCAGTTTCAGTATTGAATATCCGTCTTCCTTCACTGGCACGTTTGTCCTCAATCTCCTCATCCTACACGGGGCCAGGAGCTATGAATCGACCCCTGCAACCACAACTAGTTAAGAACACTGTCCGCGGCTGACCAACTGGTCGTGGCGCCATGTATCACCACTTCCTAAGGCAAGAAAAAACCTGTTGTTGTTGATTCGCGTGGTGAGCACTCGCTTTGCAGGGTTAAGTTTATTAGGGCACAGGAACACATAAGTACAATTATTATATATAGTTTAAATTACCTAGTCCTAGGATAACCCATAAAATGTCAGTGACTTATTTCCGTTAGGATCCTTGTAAAACATTATTTAAAATCTCTTTCTTTGGCATGGTGGGTGTCTGGATATGGGGTGCACAATAAACTAGCCACTTCGGTGGCAAAATCTAATCTAATCTGGGTGTCTGGCTCAGATTCTGCCAGAGTTTAATAATAATAATCCTTATTTCTACATACTATATAGCAAACCCCCTGTTATCCTGGAGTTTACCTGGAGAGGGTTTCGGGGGTCAACGCCCGTTATGCAGAGCATTTCGGGAAAATTAGGTTAAGTTTGTCTCCAGGATGCGACCCACACCAGTCAGTTAACACCCAGGTGCCCATTTTACTGCTAGGTGAACAGGGACAGCAGGTGTCTTAAGGAAACATGTCCTAATGTTTCCACCCGTACCGGGGATCGAACCACAGACCTCCATGTGGAAAATGAGTGTGCTAGCAACCGAGCACCGGGACACAATTGAGTTCTCCTGGCGTAACTGGAAGCTTATTCTGCCCATTTCTCTTGTCAGATGAAACTGCGGCAATTTTTAATGGAAACAAATTTTGGAAGCAATAGAAATAAGTCACTTTGACTTTTTTGGTGGGTTATCCTAAGTAATTTACACACATAATAATATCATACATAGTTTATCATTATTATTATTTTATTTCAGCATGATACAATGTTTTTACAGAGATGGGTGACAGTTAGTTGTGCAGAAAGCCCATAGTTATGCATACTTACTGACATCAAGGACTCCAGTGCTAATTTACACTATGTGTGAATTATTATTATGTGAGAAAATCACCTGCAGGAGGCTTACAGGGCATTACCTGAATTATTACCTGCAAGTAATTTGGGTGAGGTAAGTCTGACTTAAGTCACAGCAGGTCGCTCAACTGTAACTCCCTCGATGCCCACTTCCTCACCACTCTCACAAAAAGCTAGACCTGACATTAAATTAATAATTACAATATTAAACATTAATACCAATAAGGGTAACTTATAAAATAATATGGACTGTATCTGATTAGGCTTGCTGGGTACACAAAAGAAATTGTTATTAACATTTTCCATTTAATTACTGTAGATGGATCACACCACAACACTTGCCTAACACCTAGACCCTACACTGGCCAGCTAGAGATCTAAATGCAAGGACTAATGGTGCACTTCCTTGTGAGTGAAGTTCCGCTATCTACACGCAATTCTTGAGCTCCTGCAAATTTCCTGTTCCAATTCTTCAGCAGTGGACATTAATACGGGTTCCTAATTACAAATTCAGTCCAAAAAAAAATTGACCTTCGAGAACGCCTGATCACATTCCACAACTCAGTCCAGTGTTCACACATTAAATTCAATATGGCGTCTCCCCGGCGTCACTTAGCAGCTCTTCTACACCCTTCTCACTCGAAATTTCTCAAAAGAGTCAAATCAGCATCATATTTTATTACAAAATTATTATACTATTCATTTATATGTTCTACATTTAGGAAATTGTGTAAAATTTCCACACTATGTATGATAATTGTACTCATGTGTACCTGTATCTAAATAAACTTGACAACAACTTGAAATTCAACACCCACATCCATCACATAAGACAGTGTCCAAAACAGTTGGCATCCTCTCAATTTCTCAAAGAACGTTATTATGTACCACAAACCGCACATTTACATTATACTATTCACTGATCTACCCTTACTTCACCTACGCTATTTGTGTTTGGGGATCCACAATAGTAAATCACCTCAGGCTAATAATAGCTCAACTAAGGTGTCTCGTGGCCTAGTAGGCAACGCTCTCGCTTCACACGCACAGTGTCCGTGGTTTGATCCCCGGCAAGGGTGGAAACATTGGGCGTGCTTCCTTACACCTGTTGTCCCCGTTCACCTAACAAGCGAGCAAGTAGGTACCTGGGTGTTGGTCGACTGGAGTGGGTCGCATCCTGGGGGACAAGATTGAGGACCCCAACGGAAATAAGACAGACAGTCCCTTGATGACGCACTGACTTTATTGAGTTATCCTGGGTGGTTAACCCTCCGGAGTTAGAAATCCGAACAAAATCTTATCTTAACAAAAAGCCGCAAAAGCATCCTGCATATACACAAAAATAAATTCTAATATTAATCCCGACCTGAAGCACTTTATTCATAGTCGTAACAGGATCCATAGACATAATATTAGGCACAAAAATCTCTGAGATACACCGTGTCAGGCTTAACCTTTGTAAAAATTCAATGTACATAAAAGGGCCAAAAATCTGGAACTCCCTCTCGGAAAGCCACTGTCTCAGCCGGCGTCTTCAAAAACACCGTTAAAAAACACCTCTCCCTAATATATCCCAACTTCAGCTAACTGTGAGAAAACTATATATACATATTTGCATTGTCACAAACATATGGAAAACAATATATTCTTATTCTCAATATCTGTAATCCTCACAACCATCAAAATAAGGAATGTGTTCACATTATGTTAACATACTAGAATCCTCATTACCTATAATCCTAATCAAACCTGTAATTCTTAAACAATTAAGCTTGATAAAAGCCATATAGCATGTACTAATACGATATTCAATTTTCTTGTATTCATTGTAACTCTTAAATTTATTTTTACAACCACCTAAGAGACAGTATATAGTATTTAGATTTTGCCACCGAAGTGGCTAGTTTATTGTGCACCCCATATCCATCATGTGGACGGTAGCGCAAGAACATATGGATACACAAAAGGCCTAGGAACTAGGCCCCAAAATGGTTAACAGATGTACATTTGGATTTATATCTACATATCTACAGTTCACTTATCTGTTACAAACAAATTTAGATAATTTGCTTAGTATATCTGGTATCTTATTTCCATTAATAAGATATCTTGACATGTCACATAGGTTATTATACTGTATATCTCTGTATTCCTCAATAAGTGGACAATTAAGCAAATAGTGTTCAAGACAGTGACCATATGCCTGACCACATAATTTACATTTAGTTTGATCATCATCTGTGTGTCTCCCAAACTGCCAGAAGTACTTGTAGCCAAGCCTAAGCCTGGCCACTACAACATCAGTTAGTCTGTTCACATTGCAAGTTGCTCCATAAACATACTTATGTACGTTCATGTTATCATAGTGGGTTATAGATCTACTCAAACTTCTAACTGCGTTCCTATAACATTCATTTTCATTATTTACTTCTCTCCTAATATTATTCCTAATGCTAGACACAGATATACCAAAGTTATATTCTACATTCTCTTTCAGGGTACTCTTCTTGGCTGACATATCAACTTTATCATGAAGGAGTAATCCAATGTTTGATGGGATCCATAGCAATTGTACATTAATTCCCTTTTTCCGGATTTTTGAGTATATATACCTGGCTTCTCCAATGAGCATGCTGTTAGAGTCATTATATGAGTCAGGAGCCTTCAATGATGACATAGAATCAGTAATGATGATAGAGTCAAGCTCAGTGTCATAAGTTAGCTTTAGTGCCATTAGGATTGCAAACAATTCAGTTTGCAGAGTAGACGCCCAGTTGTTAATTCTTATGCCTAGTTCAAGAAAATTATTATCGTTCTTAACTAGGGAGGTGGCAACAAGAGCAGATGCAGCCCTGCCAGAAGTCTCCTGTTTAGATCCATCAGTGTATATAACTTGTGATAACTTATTATTACCAGCTAGGCGAGAAATTTCTTCTTGAACAGTTGCTTTAGCAAGTGATTTAAGGAAGGGGTTACTAGCAATGAGCTTCTTGGGAGGGGCTTGCAGGTATGTGATATTAAATGAACACATCTTCCATGGAGAGGTAAAATGCTCTTGTTGTCTACAGTGATACAGTTGATGCAGGTTATAAAACTTAATATAATTGCATATTTTCACAATCCATTTAGATATGTGTCTATTTACTTCTAGATATCTAGAAAGATTCGTAGTGACAGTGTCTGGTTCATTTCTTAACATTCTAATACCGAATACAGTGTTAATCTCAATAATCCTATCACTGATGCTAGAAATACCAATCTCCTTCCTCATATTAAGAACCTTTGTAGATTTGGGACAGCCAAAAATAATTCTGAGAGCTTCATTTTGCATTAACTCCAAGGGTCGGAGAGAACTTTCTCTAGCTAATATCAACATGGGAGCAGCATAATCAATTAAGGACCTAATATAGGCTATGTACATCATTCTCACGATTCTCACATTAGCACCACAGTTGGAGGTTATAGCCAGCAACAGCTTTGAGAGCCTTTAGCCTATCTTTGCATTTCTTATTTAGTTGTGGTATAGTGGATTTGTTAAAGGGTACATCTACACCAAGATATCTGTAAGTTTTGACGTAGCTAATGTTTTCACCCTGCAAATAGATGGGTGGGGGATGTCGTTTGCTTGTTAATATCTTTGTTTTAGAGGAAGATATTACGAGGCCTAGTCGATTACAAATTGCTTGAACTTCATTAAGAATGGTACTCATCTTTTTATGCCCTGTTGTATGGATCATGATGTCATCAGCATAGCTTATAGCTATATGTTTAGGTGAAGCCTGTAGAGCATTTAGGAGAGCATTAATCAGAACATTAAATAGCAGGGGACTGAGAATTCCTCCCTGCGGTGTACATAGAGACATTTCTTTAGAGTCGCTTCTAAAGCCTTGGTAGTGGACAGAGGATACTCTATTTGACAGGTATCCTATTATCCAGCAGAATAGGCTACCACCAATATTCATTTTGGCTAGTTCATGTAGTATAACGGTTCTGTTTGCGATATCAAATGCAGATTTTAGATCAAGAAATGTGGTAAAACTAGTAGAGGTGTGTGTAGTGAGAAAGGTGGAAATACAGTTCTGCACACTTTTACCTTTCATGAATCCATAGAGATAAGGAAAAAGTTGGTGTCTGATTTTGTAGTACAGTCTGTTAAGTATTATTCTTTCAAAAGTTTTACAAAGACAACTAGTTAAGGAGATCGGTCTAAATGTATATATAAGCACTCAATTAGTCATTTCCTTGCCGGGTCACCAAGTGGACAAGACCCGGGACGGGACGGTACCAGCGAACCTCATCCAACTCGAACTCGAGTCATTGCCTTGTTAATCTTGAGTCTTAAGTTTGCCCGAAATACTCTGCATATTAAGAGGCTTTCTGCATGCACACCTAAATATCATTCACCTCTGTACAAACACTGTACCATGCTGAAATAAAGAATCTTATTCAAGGACCCCAATGAAAATAAGTTACTTTGACTTTTTTGGGTTATCCCAGGTAATCTACACATATGATGCTATATATGATAATTTATGTAACTGTACTTATGTGTACCTGTACCTGAATAAACTTACTTATTTACTTACTTAATCTTAACATATTTTTTCCAGGACTGGGTAAGGCGTGAGCTTGAGTGGTCCTTAACACCACCAGCAACAACACCATCAAGAAGCTTCACGTGTCTGGATATCTTGCGGTGTAATTGATAATACCATTTAATACTATAAACCTCTAAACAAACTACGCATATAGGGAAGAAAGAGAGAGAGAGAAGTCTTTAAAACATGGGTAAAAAAGGCAAAGTCGGGAAGCAGCGGCAGGATAAATTCTACCACAGAGCTAAAATAGCAGGTTGGTATCTTTTTCAAACTCGTCTGTTGCTAATTTATGAGAATTTATATTGTACTAAGTTCTCCGAGTGAGGTTCCTTCACGCCTGTTAAGAGCTCTTGATTCAAGGAATTCTAGCTACCCTCCACTTGGATCAAACCTGATTGCCTCCCTTATTATCTAGGCGCTGTATAACCTATACCGATTTTTAATAAATAATATTTTTTATTTAAGTCATACAAGGAATACAGTAGTTATATATGAATTACAGTAGTTATACATGAATTACAGTAGTTATACATGAATTACAGTAGTTATACATGAATTACAGTAGTTATACATGAATTACAGTAGTTATACATGAATTACAGTAGTTGTACATGAATTACAGTAGTTATACATGAATTACAGTAGTTGTACATGAATTACAGTAGTTATACATGAATTACAGTAGTTGTACATGAATTACAGTAGTTATACATGAATTACAGTAGTTATACATGAATTACAGTAGTTGTACATGAATTACAGTAGTTATACATGAATTACAGTAGTTGTACATGAATTACAGTAGTTATACATGAATTACAGTAGTTGTACATGAATTACAGTAGTTATACATGAATTACAGTAGTTATACATGAATTACAGTAGTTGTACATGAATTACAGTAGTTATACATGAATTACAGTAGTAAAATATGAATCTTATTTTATCTTATCCTGCATTTGGTTATTGCTCATAAATTCACTGTTGGGTAGAGGTCATTAGAGTTTCCAGGAATATTTAGAATGATTAGCCAACTCTTTTTGAAGAATGTCAGCATTTTTCTGAAAGTGTGCCATGGAGCAAGATCTTGCTGGAAAATGGCTTCTCCATCAGCTGGTTTTCTTAAGATTCTTCACACTATTTCATATGATGACCTTGTTATCATAAGGTGTTGTCTTGCGTTTTCCTCCACATCTTCCTTGATGCAGCGCTCCACAGTCACTAGTGCTATCAACTCTCTTCAGAATCCGACCATCAGTTGACTTTGCTAGGCTCAAATTTTTGACGATCTGTCTGATACTGACTGAAATCAGCATGTTTTCTAAGAGCTTCAATACTTGTACACTTCCTAGGTGTAACATCCATCAGCAATTTCAGCAATAATCATAAACTGAAGGGGGAAATTTGGCAAAACCACAGAACAACAGCTGTTGTAACACTGATGAGAGTCGCAGGGTAGCACCACAGTTGGATGGTTGCCAGAAGTTGGTAGCAAACTCTTCTGAAGAGAAAAGAATGCAAACTACATTAATTAAGCCGGATACTAAGACATATTATGAGATAATCACCAAATTTTCTCCTGTCTCAATTAATTTACACACTGTATGTGTGCACATGCATGCATCTGAGTGCATGTGCGTGCATGCATGTGTGTGCGCGTGCATGCATGTGTGTGCATGTGCATGCATGTGTGTGTGCATGTGCATGTGTGTGAGCACATGCATGTGTGTGCGCTCACGTGCATGCATGTATGTGTGTGAATGCTCATGCATACGCACATACTCACCTAATTGTGGTTGCAGGGGTCGAGTCATAACTCCTGGCCCCACCTATTCACTGGTCACTGTGTTAGTTACCATTTTGTCCTAGGCACATGTCGATTTGACACTAGGCCTGTTGTATGTATGTGTGTGAGTGTGTGTGTGTGTGTAAGGAAACACTTCGAAATGTTTCCGCCCCGTCGGGAATAGAACCCGGGCCCTCCGTGCGTTAAGCGAGAGCTTTACCATGTGTGTGTGTGTGTGTGTGTGTGTGTGTGTGTGTGTGTATGTTTGTGTGTATGTTTGTGTGTTTTGGGAGCACTAGCACTAATATATATATATTTTTTTTTTCAACACACCGGTCGTATCCCACCAAGGCATGTAACCCAAAAAGAAAGAAACACTTTCACCATCATTCACACATAATCACCGTCTTTGCAGAGGCGCTCAGATACGACAGTTTAGATGTCACTCCAAACATCTAGTATCCCAGACCCCTCCTTTAAAGTGCAGGCATTGTACTCCCCACCTCCAAGAATCAAGTCCGGTGTACCAGTTTTCCTGAAACCCTTCGCAAAAATATGCATGCTAATTAGATATAATCACAACATATGTGTAAAATAAGTATTCTGTATATTACTGTATATGAAATGTAAAATTTATGTTGCCTTAATGCTGTGGAAAAAGTTTGAAATGCTATATAGTAGCTATTGTATTTGCAATTATTTTCCAGGTTTCCGAGCGCGATCTGCCTACAAGTTAATGCAGCTAAATGCGAAATATGAATTCCTTCAAAGGTCTCAGGTTTGCATTGATTTATGCGCTGCTCCAGGATCATGGATGCAAGTTGCCAAGAAGTACATGCCTGTATCCTCCATCATTGTTGGTGTTGACTTGTATCCTATCAAGCCCATACCAGGAACACTCTCTATTGTAGGAGACATTACCACAGAAAAAGTGAGGCAGGAACTGAAGACAACCTTGAAAACATGGAAGGCAGATTTAGTTCTTCATGATGGTTCCCCAAATGTTGGTGTGTATTTCTACTTTTTATTATTTTGTAACATGCAGTTATACCCTCTGCTCTGACAGGGTGATATATACTATAATAAATTAAGTCATCAGCTGGTCTGTGCATCCATGTGTACTAGTTAATTTAGTGTTTGAAGGTTGAGGCAGGCCAAGGCACCATGTCAAATTGATATATCAGTAGTTTTCCATATGGTAGTAAACCAGTGATTCTTTACCTTTTTTTTTAAGTACCTGTACCCAAGTTGTGTTATTTTTTTATTTTTCATAACCTGTCAAAAATAATTTACAGTGGACCCTCGGTTAACGAAAAAACTTAATCCCAGAAGCCTGCTCAAGTGCCATTACCGAACGAATTTACGTCCTTAAGAAATAATGTCACGTAGGTTAGTCTATTTCAGACCCCCAAAAATACACTTCCACATGCACTTACAATATTATACTTACATAATTGTACGATTTCCGGGGTATTCGTTAACCGAGGGTCCACTGTATTTGCTACATTAAGTAAACTTAGCAGAAATAGTTATATGTAGCAAATATATGAATTTAATAGTACTTTACAGGTTTGTTTGTATCATTATGGGCTTGTGGGCCTTAATTAAATCTCTTCACTTGATCCCTGTCACCCAACCCCCAGTTACCGCATGCTTCTGCCGGCTAATCTACCCGAATTCTTTACCTTAGCCACACATTACCCTCTTCACTGAGTGTCCTGAGTACACAGGATTTTTCAAGACAGTATGTAGTGACCTTATTAAGAGGTTTCACATTAACAGTACATAAAGCCTAGAACAGTGCATTTTCTTGTTCAGAGGAGCATATTAGGTCAGTTTTATTTTCATTGGGGGTTTTTTGTATAATAATATATTTGTTGAATGACTATTCAGCCAGAGGTTAAAATGTTTTTTACACACCTTTTTTTTTAACAGGCTTCATCCTGTCACATAGTGTATATATAGCAAAGCTTTTTAATGAATCTAAAATAAATTTTTAGATGTCAGGTCATAAGCCTATCTTAACTAAAAATATTTCATTGATCTACTTGGTATATTGATAATACTAATTAATTTTCAGAATTAGTACTGGCATCAAAACAGAATAAGAGTTGAAAATGTTAACTTGATTTTTGTAATCTGTGACAGGTCAGAACTGGTTGCATGATGCCTATCAGCAGAACCTACTGGTGCTTCACTCCTTCAAGTTGGCTTGCGAATTTCTACAGAAAGGTGGTTGTTTTCTTACAAAGGTGTTCCGCTCCAAGGACTACTTCAACCTTGAATATGTCTTCAAAAAACTCTTCAAAAAGGTTAAGAAATCAATATGGTGTACTGAACTGTAAATGGGAGTGCATGGGTACTTAGGAAAGAAATAGCAGAAGATTTTACAATATACTGTATTATCATGGCTAGCTACTGAGGAGTAACTGCACTCTAGTTACCTCTACTTCTGTTTAGACAGTCTAGGCTAGTATAATATATCAGAAGGCTTTCTTGATTTTATAATTTTTACGGACATGCTGGCAGTATGAACTGAGCCCACATTGCATCTTGTTTACACAATTTCTTATGCTCACAAAAGTGCGAAATCTCAGTTTGTAGTTTCATCTATGTACTTTCTCCAGTTATTTGCAGTTAAATAATTCTTCTTTCAACAAACCGGCCTTATCCCACCGAGGCAGGGTGGCCCAAAAAGAAAAAAAATTATCTTTTTAAATTTAGTAATTTATACAGGAGAAGGGGTTACTAGCCCCTTGCTCCCGACATTTTAGTCGCCTCTTACAACATGCATGGCTTACGGAGGAAGAATTCTGTTCCACTTCCCCGTGGAGAAGTTAAACAATAATTGTATAGTTAATAACCAAGCTTCACCATAATTTAGACTTTAAACATTATTAATATTTGCAACATGGAAATTTTTCTGCCCAAGTAATATACAGTGGACCCCCGGTGTTCGTACTGCTCCAAACTCGAACAATTATGTAACTGTACTTTTGTAAGTGCCTTTGTAAGTGTATTTTTGGGGGTCTAAAAGGACTAAGCTAATTTACATTATTCCTTATGGGAACAAATTAGTTTGGTAACGGCACTTTAACAGCATTCTGGAATGAATGAATTACGAACACCGGGGGTCCACTGTATATACAAAATCTTGCTTCCTTTTTAAAAGATGAATGTCAGTAAATAAGAATGAAAGAAATAGTTAAGGACTGTTTTCATTTATTCAGATTTTGTTATATAGTACAGTGGACCCCCGGTGTTCGTGATTAATTTATTCCAGAATGCTGTTCAAGTGCCGTTACAAAACAAATTTGTTCCCATAAGGAATAATGTAAATTAGCTTAGTCCTTTTAGACCCCAAAAATACACTTACAAAAGCACTTGCAAAAGTACACTTACGTAATTGTTCGAGTTTGGAGCAGTACGAACACCGGGGGTTCACTGTACTAATATACTTTTATTGGATGCAGTACTGCATATTCTAATCCCTTCCTTTCCTCAAAATTAGTTCAACTTAACTTTTCCTATATTTCCAGGTGGAAGCCACCAAGCCACAAGCCTCACGTTATGAGTCGTCAGAAATCTTTTTGCTATGCCAGGGATATCGGGATCCAGCAAAGATCGACCCTCAGTTTTTCTCGCCAAATCATGTGTTCCAAGAATTAAATCTAGAACCCAACACTAAGCTCAATCTTTTAAAGCCACATAAGGTTAGTATCTTTTCATGCACTGTGGTGTAAGAAGTTTATTTCCAGTTTATTGCAGTTGCATTGTCTTTTGAATTTAATACTATTTTGTTTTAATTTTTTTATTAATGTAGTTACCTGTATGGTATTCCAGATACTACATTGGGAAACCTGATTGCAGTTTTAGAATTAGGTTTTGAATAATTGACCCCCCAAAAAAAATTCTCTCCACAGGCTCTTCCGAAAGCCGAGGGATATCCTGAAGGAGCAACCACACTCTACAATAGAGTTCCTGTGTCACGGTTCATCCACTCTTCAAACTTTGCTGAGGTTCTACAAGAGGCGTCAGAGGTAATGGGCTAGAATATTTAGTGAAAAAATCTATCACTGACTAAAAATAAGAAAATATGTATAGTAAATTTTTAGTGTTGCTGTTTCAATTGGAAAAATTGTATATCTTTTATTCTTATCCTAATGATTAGTGTAATGTTTGTCCTTTACTAGTTGCATAAAGAATTTTTTTCTTAAATATATTTTGTTGTTAACCATATTACTTTTATTATAGAGATGATGGTGATTAACCAGAAAATTCTGACAACCATTATGCTGTACAGTAGCTGCTGTTAGAGATGATTTAAGAATATAGGAAGAATTAATTATTTAATAAAGGCTACTGTATTTTAGATTTTTTTTTGTTATTTTTCAGTTTTACTTTGATGATGAAGCAATAACAAATCACAAATTAACCACAGATGTCATAGTGGAGAACTGTAAGGACATTAAGGTATTAGGCAGAAAGGATTTACGACAACTTTTGACCTGGAGAAAAAATATCAAGGTGAGAAATAAATACATTGCAGTATATTGTAAATTGTACACTTCTGGAAAGGCAGCTAGCGTGCAAATGATGGTGAATGTGTTTTCTTTAGGTTGTCTTAATAGGATATGACTTATGCGTTAAAAAAAATTATTATGTTTTCAGCATCATTAGTGTGAATATGAGTAAACAAATGACCTCACACGTCTAATACTCGCCAGCTGGTGGGTCTAATATACGTTCACAAATGTTGTGATATTATTTGTACAATTATTACAACTTTGCATAACAGTAAATCTTCCATTTTTTGGTTTGAATAAAAATTCATTATGTGAATAAAAAATAAAAATGGAATTCATTTGTAAAGACTGAAAACATAACTAATGAACAGAGAAAATGTTAGTTTAGTGACAGGAATGCCTGCATTGTTTATTATGCACCCTATTTTGAAATTGGAATATTTTGAACTTTGAGTTAAATTGGCTAAATTACCAATTTCCAACCACTTTATTTTGTAGTTGAAACAGTTGACTGGGCGATTTCTTGTGCTCAATTGATAGAATAAAAGTAATACTAGTGAAATAGCTAAGAATTTGGTCGACTGGAATAATGTAATTTGCCTAAAATGGGAGTCAAAGTCGGCAAAATCGCCGATGCGTAAATATCGCTGACACATCAAAATTTGCGATAGCATAATTTCGTCAATTTTCAATCAAATTTCGTACTTTTTGTTTTATTACTTTCAGAAAAAGATTCTCTACCATTTCATAAGAAAATTATTATTTTTTTTTTTTTTTTTTTAAATTCTTGGACACTGGCACACCCCTTTCAAAAATGGTCTTGGACCCTGAAAGGGTTAAGGATAGTGTATTTGGTTATGAATTCATATATGTATTTGTTTATTAATTTATCAAAAATTTTAGACAATGGCAAGTTTGAAATTGCCTATAATTATTGACTTTTGTTGGGTCACCACTTTTATAGACTAATATAACTCTTGGTAGTTTAAGTATGTTAGGGAAAGGTTTGGGTGTCAGTTGATTTAGTGAAAAATCCTGCAATACTTGGTTGTTGTTGTAGGTTCGCTGGTACTGCCGGCCCGGGTCTTCTCCAAATGGTGACCCGGCCCAATACTTGGTGATAACACATGACACTTTCTTGTATATTAAAGGTGATATATGTGCTTTGTTTCCAGCCGTATTCTTCAGTGACGTAATTATTTGAGTAATTTTGGTTGAAGTAGTTGGAGATAGATTCAGCAAGCTTGGATGGTTACCAGTGAGGTAATCCCTAACTTGTGGTCCATTAAATCAAGGATTTACCTCTAATTTAAGAAATATTTACTTGTTATATTTAGACAAAATTTTCTACAGGCTGATCTACAAAAAGTAACAGAAGAAAAAGAAAAGGAACTTGCTGCTGATGAACAAACCAAAGTTCAAGATCAAGACCAGCACAATGAAGAGAAGGAGATGGACAAACTGGACCAAGAGATTCTGGACCTGAAGGTAAGAAAATATCATGTTATGGGTTGGAACTAAATGTTAGGAAAAAATAAAGTCATGAGGTTTCTTCCCATGATAGGGCCACTAGAAACTTGTGCCCATCATGTACACAATTTGATCAAAATAAAACTAGGACGATGAAGATGTATTTTTAGATACATTGGCTAAGGTAGAATGATATAGTTGATGCTGGCTTTGTATAATGTTTGCGATGTAATTTCTGTTTATGTAGGAGATTTATTTTAAAAAATCTTACTCTAAAGATGATACTGTAATTTTTTCTGTATACACTACACTGCTATAATTAATTACAGAATAGAAATTCAAACAAAAGTTAGTTCTGAATACAGTTACTCAGTAGGAAATTTGAAGCCCAATATTTTTTTTTTTTTTCAGAGTTTTAGACCTAATAAAGTGCTCAAGTAGAATCATTACATATCATCAAGTATTACTAGAGTACTAACAACACTTGAAGCTGATTAGGTTATATTTATTTTAAGTGCATTACATCTTTATGCCTATATTTTCTTGTCTGCTGATTATTTTGATGCCTTAACAGTACTTCGTATTGTACTATATTTTATGCACTTAGTACACAGATGAATAATTCATACACTGTTAGGATAAATAATTACAGCATTATTTCTGATTATTATTATAGAATATTAGTTATTTTATACATAGTATGTAAATTGTCCTGTACAAGGGGATTGGCATTCTGTATACGTACTTTATTTTCTGGGATCATTCTGTGTGCATTCAGTATGTGCCTCTTTACTCATATTTGATAAGTGCTTTTATCCTCCTTTAGACAGAACAAGCCCGAGAGGAGAAACGTACAAGAAAGCGGAAGTTGAAGGAGAGAAAGAAGCTCGAGGAGAAAATGCGTTTGAATGCTCTTATTCCTGGAGACGTTGGCCCAACAGTGAATACTGAAGCTGGACTGTTTAACCTTGAAAAGCTATCTCAGGCAAGATGTGATTTTTATCTTTTTTTTTTTTTTTGTATATAAAACATCATTAATGTGGATGTCATAGCATTTGAAGGAAACAAAGTTAAATGGGTTGGGAGAATTTGAAATATGGTGCATCTCAAGAGTTTCAGAAATAAAAATGTGGCGATACTGTTAAATGAATAATTATGGAAAGGAGGAGAGTGGAATAAATATTTTAATTTAAGAATTGTGGTCATCTAAAATGAAAGTGGTATGTGAAGACTGGATACTATTCATTGATTATGCTCCTTGATAAGAATACAGGAATCCCTCTTATAAAGTGACATCATTAATCAGATTTTGTTAAACGCAATTTAAAATGTGCATCCAAAATTTCATAGCAAGCTAAGAACCTTGATAATATGTGCCATAAATCTGTAAAAAAAAATTAAAATTTGGATAGTTCTCCCCATAGAGTAAATTTACTCAATCTGCTTGCCAGGACACAAACGGTGTGCCAAGCCTCTAGCCGTGTTTGCTTAGCAAGAGCAAGTCGCATTTATCAGACAGAATTTAGTTTTCCTATCTGTTTTCCAAAATTTATATAACTTATGAATTCTTAATTAATATGAAATGCCTATTGCAAAAATTTAAATGAATATTTATTGCTTTAATATCAAGAATCCTTCAAAGTCCACTAAAAAAAAACTACAGCCCCTCCTCACTTAGTGGCGTACTCGTTTACCAACGACTCGGACTTATGACGGGCTCTCTGTTTATTTCAATATATGTACAGTACACTACTGTATAAACATTTAAAAATATACTAAAAATGTTATAAACGGTGCAAAGGTGACATTAAAAGTATGCTCCTTGCTTAGTGACGAATTCGTTGACTGACGTGGTCTTAGGAACGGAACTCCATCGTTAAGTGAGGAGAGGCTGTATTTGGATTTATCAACCCAAAGGTTAATAACTAAGTATTATGCATTGTCATAATTGTGATGCAATTTTGCATTCCTATGCTTTCATCAGTGATGTATCTATTCTAGGTTTATTTTCTAGAGATTCCTCACACCTTGCTAGGCAAGACAAAGTACTGTGGAAAAAACCACTTGTGCACACGATATTTATTAACCCTTTCAGGGTCCGTGCCATAGTTCTATTGCTTTGAGTTGAGGGTCCAAACCGTAGTTTACGCCATGAGCTCAGCTCACTCAGATAAGCTGTGAGCGGTACATTTGGGCCTAGATATGAAAGAATACATCTATGTGGTAAGTGTGCACCACATAAAACAATTCCTGCAGCACACAGTGCATAATATGAGAAAACAAACTGAGACCGTAATTTTCAATCAAAACAGCGACTTTGCAGTGTTTTTTCATATGCTTTTTATAGTTGTATTTGCGATTTCTTGGTCTCATTTGATAGAATGGAAGATATATTACAGAAATAGAGATGATTTTGATTGGTTTTAGTAATGGAAATGGCTTGAAACTGAGCTCAAAGTAGCGGAAATGTTAAATTTTTGCCGCTGTTCAAGAGTAAACAAATGACCTCACACGTCTAATTCGCACCAGCTGGTGGGTCTAATATACGTTCACAAATGTGTTGATATTATTTTTCAATTATTACAATATTGCATAACAGTAAATCTTCCATTTTTTGGTTTGAATAAAAATTAATTTATGTGAATAAAAAATCAAAATGGAATTCAATTGTAAAGACTGAAAACGTAACTAATGAACAAAGGAAATGTTTGTTTAGTGCCAGGAATGCCTGCATTGTTTATTCTGGACCCTATTTTGAAAATGGAATATTTTGAACTTTTTGTTAAATTTGCTAAATTACCAATTTCTGATCACTTTATTTTGTAGTTGAAACAGTTGACTGGGCAATTTCTTGTGCTCAGTTGATAGAACAGAAGTAATACTAGCGAAATACCTAAGAATTTGGTCGACTGGAATAATGTAATTGTTCTAAAATGGGAGTCAAAGTTGGCAAAATCGCCAATGCGTAAATATTGCTGACACATCAAAATTCGTGAGAGTATAATTTTGTAAATTTTCAATCAAATTTCATACTTTTTGTTTTATTACCTTCAGAAAAAGATTCTCTACCATTTCATAAGAAAAAAATAAAAAATTTTTTTTTGAAAATTCTTGGACCTTGGTGCACACTTTGAAATTTGGCCTCTGGACCCTGAAAGGGTTAATAAATGTCCTGAATTGTACATAATGTTCTTTTCTACAGTTTATCAATATCACCAAGCCATTTGCAACCAGGTATCACCATGCCATTTACAACCAGGTATAATTATGCCATTTACCACCAGGTATCACCACACCAATTACAACCAGGTATCATCATGCCATTTACAACCAGGTATCACCATGCCATTTACAAGCAAGTATCACCATGCCATTTGCCAGTAGGTATCACAATGCCACTTACAAGCAGGTATCACCATGCCATTTGCAACTGGGTATCACCATGCCATTTGCAACTGGGTATCACCATGCCATTTGCAACTGGATATCACCATTCCATTTGCAACCGGGTATCACCACGCCATTTACAACTGAGTATCACCATGCCATTTGCAACCGGGTATCACCATGCCATTTGCAACCGGGTATCACCATGCCATTTGCAACCGGGTATCACCATGCCATTTGCAACCGGGTATCACCATGCCATTTGCAACCGGGTATCACCATGTCATTTGCAACCGGGTATCACCATGCCATTTGCAACCGGGTATCACCATGCCATTTACAAGCAGGTATCAGTGTCATATAGGGGGGTATAGCAGAATAAGGGAGTAAAGGGAGCAGAGGAGGTAGGAGAGGCGAGTTGAGTGATGAGTGGAGGTAATGTGAGGTCACTGGTGACTACACCATCACCTCTCATTACCACCAAACTACTCACCCTCTCAGTAGTTGAAATAAAATATAATAATAAGATAAAGGGGGCTCAGTGAATATTACTATTCCACTCAAACACAGTTTATTATTAAGTCCTTGTACAATAATATACAGTGGACCCCCGAGTTTCGTAAAAACTTCACTCCTGAAGTCTGCTCAAGTGCCATTACCGAACGAATTTACTCCCTTAAGGAAAAATTTCACGTAGGTTAGTCTATTTCAGACCCCCAAAAATACACTTCCACAAGAACTTACAAAATTATACTTACATAATTGCACGATTTCCGGGGTATTCGTTAACCGAGGGTCCACTGTATCTGGGAACAGGAGAACACTATTGGGTTTAGATAAATGAGGATTGTACATGAACAGTGAGACAAGGGTTACAATTAAACTGACAAAACAGAATATAACTTACAATATAGTTCAGAGGACCATTCACCACAGGAACTCAGTTACACTCTAGCCACAGGTCCCAGGACCTACACAGCACGAGCACGGCTCCAAGCTAGTACTCTGCCCAGTGTCTCCAACAGTCTCACCCAGAGACTCTCCAGCAGCCTTCTCCAAGAGCTCTGCCCACAGGCAGCAGCTCTGCCAGAATCTCTTCTCTCTGTTTCCTTGAGCTTATATGGTCCTTCAAGTACCCCCTTTCCCTATGAGGCATACACCACGTGTTTTAGGACGTGACGCCAGTCAAGAACAAAAGACCTGAGACTTAAACCGAGAGGCGTGTCTGACATCTATTTTACCAAGGCAAGGTGTGTGACAATTTACTGTTTTAATTAGGTCTCCCTTAGACCTCACAAGCACAGTGACCTACATCACATCAGGTATCACCATGCCACTTGCAACCAGGTATCACCATACCATTTACAACCAAGGCAAGTTACTGTTCATTTGGTTAATAAAATGAAAGATGTATGGACAAATCTCTTGTCAGCTGCATCAACATAGCAACATTTTGAGAGGAAATGGAGGTGTGCTTTTTTCCTGCCGACTTTCTTTAGTTCAGCCAAAGCTTTATGGTTTAGCTGTCTAATTACCACTGTTATTTTTTTCCACTAAACACAACATCATTGGCCCCTCTCACATGGATCATTCAGTAGAAGTTATGCAGAGAATTTGGGTACCAGTATGTGTATTGAAGAGTTATACGTAGAAATCTGTGATCTCACAATATTGCTGGGAGCTGAAACTAGAGTTGGCAGCTCTCCACACCTCCCATACACAATCTCGCACAATATTTTATACATGTACGTTATTATTTAATTTTTCTTGGTTATTACTTTCTCAAATTCATTCGGCTTTAGTATGTCTGTTTTGCATTGATGTGGTGAGTTCCTGTGTGTTTGGTATACATATGTATACATATACTGAGTTTGTCAGTTGATAAACCTTGCTACATCCAACTTGGTACACACAATTCAAATGCTTTAAGTAATGACTAACAATATTTTGAACATAACCCTATATTTTCCATGTTTTTAACATGCTGTCTGTTTCTCAAGGTAGTGTCCCAAAAACAAGGCAACACATTTGCTGTCATTCACTCAGTCACTGTCTTACCAGAAGTATGCTGATATCACAGTTCAGAGGACCCTCAGAACTGCAGTAGCTAACTGGTTTTCCCTGAATCTCATGTTACCTTGCTGACACTCCAATAGCATATCAAGTCATAAAAAATACTTGTCTCTGCTTACTCCAATCTAACACTTTCACACAAAGCTAATTTTCACAGGGCACCAATTTTCAGAAACTTGTGTGTAATGAGAGGATTTATTGTAATAAGGCATAACTCCGTTGATGTATAATATGTAGCACATTGTATATTGAAACCTTCAAATCCTTCCTGAAACATCTCTTACACCTCCTTCCTTCTCCCTCTCTGTTAGTTTATCTTTTCTTTTTAAATGACCAACCCATCTTGATCCATCCACTACTCTCTGAATCTCACCTTTCATACTGCCACACAGTCTTCTAATTACTTAATTTCTTATTCTCTTCATAATATTCACATCAAATATGTACATATCTCAAACAAGACATATCCACTGCCTCTGTCTTTCTTTTCCTCACTGCATCACTCAAGGACCATGACTTATATCGAAGTTGATAACTTTTCTTGCCATTGCCTCCTCAGCACCCCAGCTATGTTACCATCTTTCCCTTATCTAGTCTATGATTCACACCTAAAACATTTACTCCCTTATATCTAATTATTTGTTTAAATTTACAAGTACAACATATGATGCTTTTACACTGTAGGTACAGAACATTGATAGTGTAGTAGACCAAGCGGCTGATATGGTGGTGTCCGAGAGTGAGAGTGAAGAGGAGGATGGCCCGACATATGTCTCGTATAGCAGAGGTAAAGGACGTCTTGATAAAACCGGAAGGTTAGTTAACAATTTAAATGGAAATTTTGAAGTTTAATTACATGTGTGATCTGTATGTGGAAGCAGTTAAATTATTTTTTTTTAATTTTAATGAAATGTGTCATTTGAATAGAGCCATCTGAATTTTTTTAAGAGGAACATACCAAAGAATCACTCCATGTAGATACACAATAGGCATTTTATTACAAAGGTAAATAGTATTGATCCTTTCTCTTTGTCATCTTTAGATTTTACATGGGTCCAGATGACAAAGAACTTGATGAGGAGGAAGAAGATGAGGATGATGATGATGAAGCAGAAGGATTAGGTTTCAAGAACAAGGGACTGCCATCACTTAAACCTCTAGACGGCAATCCTAACGAAGATGAAGGAAACATTGTAAATCCTCTGTTGACTGACTTGGTTGGTGACTTGCAGGAAGATAAGAGAGCTAGAAAGGCAGAAAATTGGTTTAGTCAGGTAAGCTCTTTTGGTAAGAAACTTTTATCAACACTATTTGTACTATGGTATGAGCCTTTTTTAATTAGCAATTTCTAGTAAGTTTAGTTTTACAGATGATACTGGATGTATCTTCAGTGCCTTGCTTAACTATCCTGTGTTGCTGGTACACAATTCCTTGATAACTATGTATATTCTGCATGTTGAAATAAAGAAAAGAAAATGTAGCTCTTTCAGAAATCATATTTTGATAAACAAAAGTTGCTATATTTTATTGATCTTTACTATTATTCATGTTGCTTCTGAAGAGCATTATTGATCATATTTTTTTTTCTTTAATTATTTGTGTTTAGGCGCTATATTACCTCTATGGATTTAGCACTTTTCCATTTTTCCATGAATGTAAGAATAAAAACGTGTGATATATAAATAGTATTGATGCATCTTTTGATAATCATTCTTGGGAATGCTGACATATTATATATATATTTATAGGATGTCTTCAAGGACCTTGAGACAGAAGCTGATGAGGACTATGAGCTGGACACTGCCATACAGAAGTACAAGGAAAGCAGCAGCATTCTGGAAAAGAAGTCCAAAAAATATCAGGAGGAAGAACTAGAGGTAAAAAAAACTACAAAATGTATTATTTCCTTTCATCTCAAGACTCCTTCCTCCGCAATCCATGCATGTCATAAAGGTGACTAAAAGTCAGGAGCAAGGGGCTAGTAGTCCTTTCTCCTGTATAAATACTACCTCCATGAACATTTGAATGTTCATGGAGGTAGTACAGCTGATAGAGTTGATTGTGAATGTTTATGAAATTAAGCTGGATGTCCTAACTCTAGGCAATTTAAAGCTGAAAAGGGTAGAAAAATTTCAGTAGGTAGAAATAAACAAGATTAATAAACTGTGGTAGATGTTACAAGTGTATGGAATAGGTGGTAAGTTACTTAAATTGGTTACGAGTTTTTATGAGGATAGTGAGGCTTAGGTAGGTGAGAAGATTATTTTCCAGAAAAGTAGACCTTAAACAGGGATGTGTGATGCCACCATGGTTGTTTAACATTTATAGACTGGGATTGTAAAAGAAGTGAATTCTAGGGTGTTGGGGAAAGATACGGGATTAAAAGATAATCTAATACAAAGTGGGAGTTGTCATGGTTGCTTTTTGCTAGTGACATAGTGCTTTTGGGAGATTTTGAAGAGAAGTTGTAAAAATTGGTAGACATATTTGGAAGGGTATGCAAAAGAAAGAAATTAAAAGATAACATAGGAAAGAGCAACTGATGAGAGTGATGAGAATAACAAAAAATTTAGGTAATGAAAGATTGTATGTCAGATTGTAAGAAGGGAGTATGGAAGAATTGAATTTGTTCAGATATTTGGGAGTGGATTTAGGTAGTAGGTTGGTAGACAGCAACTGCCCAGGGAGGTACTACCGTCCTGCCAAGTGAGTGTAAAACAAAAGCCTGTAATTGTTTTACCTGATGGTGGGATTGCTGGTGTCTTTTTTTCTGTCTCATAAACATGCAAGATTTCAGATACATCTTGCTACTTCTACTTACACTTAGGTCACTACACTTACATGTAGAGGCATATATATACACACCCCTCTGGGTTTTCTTCTATTTTCTTACTAGTTCTTGTTTATTTTCTTTTATCTCCATGGGGAAGTGGAACAGAATTCTTCCTCCGTAAGCCATGCGTGTCATAAGAGGCAACTAACATGCTGGGAGCAAGGGGCTAATAACCCTTTCTCCAGTATACATTACTAAAGTTAAAAAGAGAAACTTTCGTTTTTCTTCTTAGGTCACCCTGCCTCGGTGGAATATGGCCAGTTTGTTGAAAAAAAAATGGGAGTGGACTTGGTGGATGGGTTTATGAAAGATAAGGTAATCCATAGAATTGACAATGGGAAAAAGGTGGGTGGTGCACTGAGGTATCTGCCAAGGCAAAAAGGGGAATGTACCAGAGTACAGTAATACCAGCACACTGTGGGTGTGAAGCATGGGTTTTAAATGTTGCAATGAGGAAAAAGGCTAGAGGCACTGGAGATGTGTTTGAAGGCATTGTGTAGTGTGACTGTTATGCAGAGAATTAATAGTTTGGAGATTAGGAGGTACAGGGTTACTAAACATATTATTTAGAGGGCTGAGGATGGGTTATTGAAGTAGTTTGGTTATTTAGAGAGGATGGACCAAAATAGGATGACTTTGAGAATGTCTAAATCTGTAGTGAAGGAATGGATTGGTAGGGGTCATCCTAGTAAAGGTTGAAGGGAGGGGGTAAAGGAGGTTTGTATGTGACAGCCAACAGGTGTGTGTGAGTGTTTTGATGGAGGCAAGTGGTTTTTATTCTAGGTAGTAGGTTGGTAGTCAGCAACCGCCCAGGGAGGTACTACCGTCCTGCCAAGTGAGTGTAAAACAAAAGCCTGTATTTGTTTTACATGATGGTAGGATTGCTGGTGTCTTTTTTCTGTCTCATAAACATGCAAGATTTCAGGTATGTCTTGTTACTTCTACTTACACTTAGGTCACACTACACATTCATGTACAAGCATGTGTATATACACACACCCCTCTGGGTTTTCTTCTATTTTCTTACTAGTTCTTGTTCTTATTTCCTCTTATCTCCATGGGGAAGTGGAACAGAATTCTTCCTCCGTAAGCCATGCGTGTTGTAAGAGGCGACTAAAATGCTGGGAGCAAGGGGCTAGTAACCCCTTCTCCTGTATATATTACTAAATGTAAAATGGGAAACTTTCGTTTTTCATTTTGGGCCACCCTGCTTCGGTGGGAAACGGCCGACGTGTTGAAAGAAGAAAGAAGAAGTAGGTTGGTAGACAGCAACCGCCCAGGGAGGTACTACCGTCCTGCCAAGTGAGTGTAAAACAAAAGCCTGTATTTGTTTTACATGATGGTAGGATTGCTGGTGTCTTTTTTCTGTCTCATAAACATGCAAGATTTCAGGTATGTCTTGTTACTTCTACTTACACTTAGGTCACACTACACATTCATGTACAAGCATGTGTATATACACACACCCCTCTGGGTTTTCTTCTATTTTCTTACTAGTTCTTGTTCTTATTTCCTCTTATCTCCATGGGGAAGTGGAACAGAATTCTTCCTCCGTAAGCCATGCGTGTTGTAAGAGGCGACTAAAATGCCGGGTGCAAGGGGCTAGTAACCCCTTCTCCTGTATATATTACTAAATGTAAAAGGAGAAACTTTCGTTTTTTCTTTTGGGTCACCCTGCTTCGGTGGGAAACGGCCGACGTGTTGAAAGAAAGAAGAAGTGGTTTTTATGACTTGACATGCTGTTTGAAGTGTGAACAAGGTAACATCTTTTATGGAGAGATTGAGGGAAACTGATTGATTTAGCCAGACTTTGAATCCTGGAGATGGGAAGTACAGTGTCTGCACTAGAGATGTATCAGATGTGAAAATTTAGATATCCGCAGATGTGTATGTAGATGTCTTACTTATTTTGCGGATGCAGATGTAAGAAATTGTGCAAATCTTCCACGGATTTCGGATGCGGATATCTGTTTACAGTAAAATGCTGATGTGGATGTAAGAAATTGTGCGGATGTTCCACGGATGCGGATATCTGATACATCACTAGTCTGCACTCTGAAGGAGGGGTGGGGATACTGCAGTTTGTCTTGCCTCTAGCAAGATAGTGATAGTGAGTGATGGTTAAAGTATTTCTTCTTTTTTTAGGTCACCCTTCCTCGGTGGGAGACAACTGGTGTGTTAAAAAAAAATAGTACGTTGAACATCACCTTGATTCAGTATTACCTCTTGCTTTCAGGGCAATGAATCAGGATACACCAGTGATACAGAAGTAGCACGAGATGCTCCAGACTCTGATACAGACTCAAACTCTGACTCGGACACTGATGATGAACCTGTAAAAGCTGGTCCACAAATGATAGGAGGGGCTGTTGGTAATGGTAAGCCTGAGAATCTCATTTCAACTTCACCATTTAAAGTACCTAAATGATTACAAACTTGTATTCTTTGGAGTTCAGGTGAGAAATACATCCTGCAGCCTGGTCTCAGACCAGGCCTGTTGTACTCCCCTCCCTCCAACTATTCCTTGGACAACCTTCCTCCCGATTTATACACCTTCTCCATTGACCTATCACTGCCCATCCTCTGTACATGCTCAAACCACCTGAACAACCCCTCTTCAGCTCTGAATTATAACCTTGGCCACCCCACATCACCTTTTAATTTCTAGGCTCTGAATTCTCTGAATGATGTTCACATCATTATTATTATTAAGGGAGGATTCATGTGGAATCAAACAATAGATCAGAGTCCAAAGTATTTTCAAATGCTGCTCTTTTTTTTTCATTGATTGTTCTGGATATATAGCTTTAAAATTATGAAGTCTTTGAGAAAGCTCAAATGTATTTGCAGGTATTACAAAGGGTAATAAGAGGACAAAAGACCAGGCTAAACTAGACCCTGTTGGTCTTGCACTTGCTACTAAAATGATTTACTCCAAAAAAGCCAAGAGAGACATCATGGATGCTGGCTGGAATAGGTATGCTGCTTTTCAGATCTACTCTCATTGTATAACCCTGGTGGGATTAGCGCTTAGTTTTGATTATAATGAGAATAATCAGATCTGCTCTTGGATATTTTGTTATATTTCAGGTTAGTGCAATGTTATAAACACAGCTGCTGTTGCATAAATACAAAATGTAATAATAATTTCTTGCTGTACTTCAGGTATATGTTTGGAGATGATGATGACCTCCCTAACTGGTTTGTAAGTGACGAGAAGAAATATAACACACTGAGAGTGGAAGTAGTCCCAGTAAGTGCTTTGTTTTGCAAATATATATTTCTTTAACAAGACCTTTTCTCCATATTAGGATCACTTGTGCCCAAAATCATCATGCATGGAAGATACATAAAACCAGTAAGCTAATGTTTAAGGCTTTGCAGTGTGAGGGGCCTGCCTGCATATTAAGAAAAAATAAATTTCAAGATTTGTCAGTTTTGATTGGTAAATAAGAGAAAGAAGGGATAAAGACTAAGTGGAAATTTAAAGACTAAGTGGAAATTTTCATTCAAATACAATAAGCAATATGTAAATGTGCCAAAAGATCTCTGCAATTTCTTTTATGTTGCTGTGGATAAAAAAAAAATCATGAAAACATTAATTTAAAATTTACAGTACTTAATGATAATTTCAATATATTTCAAGGAATTCTCCATGGGGAAGTGGAAAAGAATTCTTCCTCCATAAGCCATATGTGTCATAAGAGGAGATTAAAATGCCAGGAGCAAGGGGCTAGTACCTCTTCTGTATAAATTACTAAATTTAAAAAGAAAAATTAGTTTTTCTTTTTAGGTCACCCTGCCTTGGTGGGATATGGCCAGTTCACTGAAAAAAAAAATCAAGGAATGTGCTTTAAGCCTTTCAGTGTCGGTCCCGTTATATAACAGCTTTGAAACCAGTGTCAGTCCTGTAGTACTACACCATGAGCTTGACTTGCTCGGATAAGCTGTGAGCTGTAAATTTGGGACTAGATATGAGAGAGTGGGTTTATGCAGTAAGTGTGCACCATATAAAAAAAATCCTGCAGCATGCAGTGCATAATAATACTAAAACACTGCAACCATGTTTTTGGTTTAAAACAACAACATTGTGGTATGGTTTTTATGGTTATACTCTCAGTTTTTTGGTTTCATTTGATAGAATGTTAGATATATTACAGAAATAGATTATTTTCAGGACTGAAAGTAGCTTGAAGTTGAGCTCAAAATAGCGGAAATGTTTGATTTTGGCCGATATTCCAGAGTACACATGTCCAACTGGCTAGTCTAATACACATTTAGGAATGCACTGACATTATTTTTACATTAATACAGTAGTCAGCATAACAATAAATCATCTATTTTTTGTGTGAATAAAAATTCAAAATGGAAAGCAAGCATAATACTAGTATAAGAGGGGCCTGGAGACATGACTAAGGAGCAGAGGAAATTATTTTTTATTGCCAGGAATGTCTACATTGTTTATTCTGGACCCTCTTTTTAAATTGTCAATTTTTGAATTGTGTGAAAATGGCCAAATTACCAATTTCTGATCACTTTATTGGGTAGTTGAAATAGGTAAATGGGTGGTTTCTTGTGTTCAATCAATAGAATATGAGGAATACTAGCGAAATAGCTATGAGTTTGGTCAATTAGCCAAAAATGGGGTGCAAAGTGGGCGAAATCGCCAATGTGTAAATATTGCCGAGACACCATGGCAAATATAAGGGTATGTGCAATGAGTACTCATCAGTGTGACAGTCAAAAGAATGAATAGGTCATTACAGTTAAATAAAACAAAGTTTACTACGTGTGTGAATCGATATTTACACAGCAATTTCGCCCAATTTGAGCCTTATTTTCGGCCAATTCCAATGTTCCAGTCGACTAAAATCATAGCTGTTTCGCTAGAATTCCATTGGTTCTATCGATTGAGTACAAGAAACCGCCCATTTACCGATTTCAACTACTCAATAAAGTCAGAAATTGGCAATTTGGCCAATTTCACACAAATTTCAAAAGATGCCAATTTCAAAATAGGGTCCAGGATAAACAAGACAGACATTCCCGGCACTCAAATAACATTTTCTCTTTTCATTAGTCACGTCTCCAGGCCCCTCTTATATTACTCTTGCTTTCCATTTTTAATATTCTCACAAAAAGATGATTTACTGTTATGCAGACTACTGCATTATTGTAAAAATGGTATAAATAATATCAGCGCACTTGTGAAAGAATATTAGACTCACCAGTTGATGTGTATTGGATGCGTTGCGTGATTTGTTTACTCTTGAACGTCGGCAAAAGTCGAACATTTACGCTACTTTGAGCTCAATTTCAAGGAACTTTTCATCATGAAACCAATCAAAATCATCTCTATTTCTGTAATATATCTTCCATTCTATCAAATGAGACCATAAATACTATACAAAAATACACTGCAAAGTCGGTTTTAAACCAAAAACACGGTCAGAGTTGTTTTTTCTCATGCACTGCGTGCTGTAGGATTTTTTTTATACTGCGCACACTGACCACACAGACCCATTCTTTCATGTGTAGGCCTGCCAGCTTTCTTCCACCAGATTTGAAGGTGCTAGAATTTTGGCGTATAAGTACGGGACTGACCCTGAAAGGGTTAAGTGTTAGTGCCTGTTGATAACATTAGATTAGGCAAGTTTATATGAGCGACAGCTCATAATGCTGAAGTATTTTATTTTTTTATTAACACCGGCCGACTCCCACCAAGGCAGGGTGGCCCGAAAAAGAAAAACTTTCATCATCATTCACTCCATCACTGTCTTGCCAGAGGGGTGCTTTACACTACAGTTATAAAACTGCAACATTAACACCCCTCCTTCAGAGTGCCGGCACTGTACTTCCCATCTCCAGAACTCAAGTCCGGCCTGCCGGTTTCCCTGAATCCCTTCATAAATGTTACTTTGCTCACACTCCAACAGCACGTCAAGTATTAAAAACCATATGCCTCCATTCACTCCTATCAAATACGCTCACACATGCTTGCTGGAAGTCCAAGCCCTCGCACACAAAACTTCCTTTACCCCTCCCTCCAACCTTTCCTAGGCCGACCCCTACCCCGCCTTCCCTCCACTACAGATTTATACACTCGAAGTCACTCTGTCTCGTTCCATTTCTCTACATGTCCAAACCACCTCAACAACCCCTCCTCAGCTCTCTGAACAATCGTTTTGGTAATCCGCACCTCCTCCTAATTTCCAAACTCGAATTCTCTGCATTATATTCACACCACACATTGACCTCAGACATGACATCTCCACTGCCTCCAGCCTTCTCCTCGTTGCAACATTCATCACCCATGCTTCACACCCATATAAGAGCGTTGGTATAACTATACTCTCTACATTCCCTCTTTACTTCCATGGACAAGGTTCTTTGTCTCCACAGACTCGAAGTGCTCCACTCACCCTTTTCCCCTCATCAATTCTATGATTCACCTCATCCTTCATAGACCCATCCGCCGACATGTCCACTCCCAAATATCTGAATACATTCACCTCCTCCATACTCTCTCCCTCCAATCTGATATCCAATCTTTCGTCACCTATTCTTTTTGTTATCCTCATCACCTTACTCTTTCCTATATTCACTTTTCCTCTTCAAGGGGGGCTCCTTGCTGTGGTGAAGAGGCTCTTGGTCTGAGGAATTGGACCTTTTGGTCTTCTTCCTCAGACCGAACCTAATACCCCCAATCCCCTCCCTTTTCCCATTTTCCCCATCCTCCCTTTTTCCTTTCCTCCTCTTCCTCCTCATCCCTCCCTTATTTCCTTCCCATTTTTAACCTGGGAGCTTCCTCCACAGGCATTCTAGTTCCTAGGTAGGGGGAAGGGTATCGTGGTCCATCCCATTCCGTTGAGGTCCTTGGTGGTGGTGTAGTTTGCCGTGGAATCTGGATCGCCTGGGGATGTCCCGTTCCCTCTCCGGTCTCCCGGGAGTGGCCTTGGGTATCTTTCGGGCGACGGGTGTATCTCTGGAGGCCTCCTTCGGATTCCGGGGTGGTGGCCGAGGCGGTATGCTTTGTGGCGGATATCCGGCCGCCTCTCTTTTGTCCGCGAGGTGGCTCGGTGGATGTGAGGTTGCTATCCCGGATTGCTGGTTTACTGGCATGAAGGGTAGGGTATGGCACGGGTTCCATGCAGCATCTGCACTACTTGCGGTGTTGAGGTCCTCTTGGGCGCGGAGGATTACGCCCTTCCATTCCTCCTAGGAGCTATTCCTCCACGTTCCCCCTTTTTTTTTTTTTTTATTTTTATTTTCTTTTCTTCTTTCTTTTTTTTTAAAAATAAAAGAAAGAAGTAACCTAACCATGGCTGACCCAATCCATGAACCCAATACCCCTGGGCCCCTTCTTGATACGCACCTAGTTCTGACCCTACCTCATTCCCGGACAACTCT
>WNWK01002657.1:55199-200410 GCA_009830355.1 Cherax destructor
CGATTATGGTGACCAGATATATTCGGCAGCCTCTCCTGCCACTCTTTCCAGCCTTAATCCCATCCATCACCAGGGATTACGCTTATGCCTTGGTGCTTTTCGTTCTTCCCGGTTGAGAGCCTCTATGTAAGCGAACATTCCATCCTTGTCCGATCGTCGTGATGCACATTGCATTCGCTATTATGTTGCTCTCATGACCTCCGCAATCCTTCCATGTATAGGATTGTCACAGATGTTAGTAGACTCGTTATTTGTTCGTGCCCCTGTTTACTTCGTCCCTTTTCTCTTCGTCTGCATTCACTCTTGTCTTCCCTTCAGCTTCCGCCTTTATATGTTCATGTGGCTTCACCCTTTCCTCTACCCCCTTGGGAAGTTCCTGCTGTCCGTGTCTGTTCTATTCCTCTACCTTGCGCGAAAGCCCAACTGCCTACGGCGGCTTCTCGCTCTTTCTTTCTAGACCATTTCCGTTCTCATTCCCATGCCATCGCAGTATACACCGATGGTTCAAAGTCATCTGACGGCGTCGGATTCGCAGCAGTGTTTCCGGACAGCGTCGACGAGGGCATCTGTTACCCTCGGCTAGCATATTTACGGCTGAATTGTATGCCATTCTTGTGGCACTTATCCGTTGCATCTATGCCTGTATCACCATTTGTGGTCGTTTCAGACTCCCTTAGTGCTTTACAGGCTATCCGTAAAATTGATACACCTCACCCCCTAGTTCTTCATATCCACCTTTGGTTACGCCGTATCTTTAACAAGCATAAAGATATTGTTTTTTGTTGGGTCCCTGGTCATGTTGACGTACAGGGCAATGAACAGGCAGACACTGCTGCGCGGTCAGCAGTACATGACCTTCCAGTTTCATATAGAGGTGTTCCTTTCACGGACTATTTTGCGGTCATTGCTACCCACCTTCGCACCCGTTGGCAACAACGCTGGTCTGACCTGCTGAATAACAAACTTCATTCTATTAAACCGATTATAGGTTTCTGGCCTTCTTCTTGTCACCAATGTCGAGGTTGGGAGACTACACTCTCCCGTCTTCGCATCGGCCACACTCGTCTTACTCACGGGTATCTCATGGAGAGGCTCCCTGCCCCTCTCTGTGAGCATTGTCAGGTTCCAGTGTCTGTTCGACATATTCTGCTGGACTGCCCACTCTATCAACGAGCACGCAGAATTTACCTCCAACGACGTCTTCGCTCTGCGGCCCTTTCTTTACCTTCCCTTCTTGCAGATGGACCCTCCTTTAATCCTGACTCTCTTGTTGACTTTTTGACAGAAACTGACTTACTACACAAACTCTGAAGATTACACCTCTAGCACCTCCCTTAGTCCCTTCTACCTCGATCTCTTGCTACCTTCTATCCCTGCACTATCCACCGTCATGCTGCACTCCATACCCTACTAATCACCCATCTCCCTCTTACAACCCACTCTCCCTGCATCCTACAATAACCTGCAGCGCTGTATAACCCCTGTGGTTTAGCGCTTCTATTTGATTATAATAATAATAATAATATATTCACTTTCAATTTTCTTCTTTTACACACCCTACCAAATTCATCCACCAACCTCTGCAACTTCTCTTCAGAATCTCCCAAAAGCACAGTGTCATCAGCAAAAAGCAACTGTGACAACTCCCACTTTGTATTTGCTTCTTTATCTTTTAGCCCAACACCTCTTGCCAAGACCCTCGCATTCACTTCTCTTACAACCCCATCTATAAATATATTGAACAACCACGGTGACATCACACATCCTTGTCTAAGGCCCACTTTTAATGGGAAATAGTCCCCTTCCCTCCTACACACTCTAACCTGAGCCTCACTATCCTCATAAAAACTCTTCACTGCTTTCAGCAACCTTCCTCCTATTCCATACACCTGCAACATCTGCCACATTGCCCCCCTATCTACCCTATCATACGCCTTTTCCAAATCCATAAATGCCACAAAAACATCTTTACCCTTATCCAAATACTGTTCACCTATATGTTTCACTGTAAACACTTGGTCTACACACCCCCTACCTTTCCTAAAGCCCCCTTGTTCATCTGCTATCCTGCTTTCTGTCTTACTCTTAATTCTTTCAATAATAACTCTACCATACACTTTACCAGGTACACTCAACAGACTTATTCCCCTATAATTTTTGCACTCTCTTTTGTCCCCTTTGCCTTTATACAAAGGAACAATACACGCTCTCTGCCAATCCCTAGGTACCTTACCCTCTTCCATACATTTATTAAATAATAGCACCAACCACTCCAAAACTATATCCCCACCTGCTGAAGTATAAGTTTTTTTTTTTTTTTTTTTTTTTTTTGTGGCCTAGGTCAACTTCCTTTGTTGACAAACAGTCAAACTGGATGTTAATGATTTTCAGGTTCTGTGTAAATTGTCTGCCATTATTTTTATTTATATATATTTTTTTTTTTTTAATCCATAAGGGCAAAACTGAAGTATTGTATTTTGTATTCCATTTAACAGGAGTACACAGACTCTTCATGTACATTTCAGCAAATAGCAGGAGATGAATGAGTTGATATAAATGATTCCTTTAGTCATTTTTAATACTATTACCAATCAAAATATTTTTGTTGTAGGAAGATTTGAGAATGTACCGTGATCGTTCAAAGGATGTTAATGCTCGAACAATAAAGAAGGTGGTTGAAGCAAAGGCTCGCAAGCAGAGGCGGTTGAAGAAGAGATTAGAAAAGGCACGGAAAAAGGCTGAGGTTGTGACAAATAATGCTGATATGACAGAAAGAGAAAAGGCACAGGAAGTTAAGACGTAAGTACAAATGCCCTTTTTTTTTTTTATTAAGCCTTCATCTTGCCCCTCTCCTCTTCCTTTACAGTATTTTGAAATTTTATATAATTTTTCTAGTTTCTCCAGTCCTTTCCTTTCTCACCTATTTTTCTACAATACCATTTTTTCCTTCCATTTTGATTACTTAAGAAATGTTTAGATATATATGAAGACTGAGTACATACAGATTTTCATATGCATTAATATTTATTTTGTATTATCCAGTTTGTATAAAAAGGCACTGACACCCTTGAAGAAGAAAGAAGCTTCTTATGTTGTGATGAAGAAGAGGCATGCAGGGAAGAAGCCTAAAGGCGTTAAAGGTCCCTACAAACTGGTAGACAAGAGAATGAAAAAAGATAAAAGGGCTATTAAAATATCTGATTCCAAGAAAAGAAAAGCTGGTAAGGGAATCTCCAAACCCAAAAACAAGACAAGAGGCAAGAAGTAGATTAGTGGTGCAGCAAATGTTTAAATTAGATATAATTTCAGCATTACATACTCCATATTTAATTTTATATTTTAAAACTAAAGAAAGGAAGTGTTGATAAGTATATTGTGGTTGTAAAAAATTAAACCCATACTTAAAATACAATAAAAAATAATGTTACTATTGATGATAAGTAGAGGTGGAGGTGTTATAAGTAAAAATATTTTGAGGAATTATTATTATCATCAAAAGAAGCGCTAAACCACCCTGAGGAATTGTCAAAATTAGTATGGTTTGTGTTAGTACTAAGACTATAAATTGTGAATGGCTTTGGATCCAAGGAATTGGGACTACCCTTCCCCATGACATCTTTATTGCCTTCCAAGTGCTATTTTAGCACTTCATTTATTAAAATACAGTAATAATAAAATTATTTTTTTAATCACCCTACCTTGGAGATGGTGTGGGGTAAAAAAAATTTTTGGCCAAAGTTTAAACAATATTCATTTGGATTTTTCTCTGTCTCAATTTTGTGCCAGGAGCCTTCCTAAGCAGTATATTTAAGTGGGGTTACTAATTACAGTGGTACCTCGGCATACGAGCAGCTCCCAACTCAAACAATTATATAAGTGTATTTTTGGGGGTCTGAAATGGATTAATCTAATTTACATTATTCCTTATGGGAACAAATTCGTTCGGTATCGACACTCGAACAGCCTTCTGGAGCGAATTAAACTCATAACCTGAGATACCACTGTATTATAATCAAATAAAGCGTTAAACCGACAAGGATCATGCAATTATACCAATTCCACAATGTCAGTACTGTGATAAATGCAACAGGCAAGACCAGAAAATACTAATGTTACTGGTAAGTATACAATGTACTACTCTCAATGTAAAGGACAATGGTAAAACAAAGAAAAGGCACTAAAGTATTCAGTGTATACCTCATATTACATTCATGGGAGAAGTGATAAACCTATACAGCACCCGTTCTATTTGATTATTATAATAATATACAGCACCCAAAGGAATGGGAGGTACGTATTCAAGTTTGATCCAATGAAGGGTAGATCCACTTTAGATCAAAAGCCCCACATTGGCATGAAAGGACCTCCCTTGAAGGTCATACTGCAATTATTATTATAATAAAAAAGCAGCACTAAACTACAAGGGTCATACAGCAGGGCAGGGAAGGGTGCAGAGGTATTGGGTAGCATGAGAAAGAGGATGATTATTAGGTTATGGAGTGCAGTGGATAGTGCAGGGGTAGAGGGTAGCAAAGAGATTGAGGTAGAAAGGACTGAGGGGAGTGCTAGAGGCATCATCAGAGTTTGTGTAGTAAATCAGTTGCTGTCAATGAGAGTGGATTAAAGGAGGGTCCATCAGCAAGAAGGAAAGGTAAAGAAAGGGCAGCAGAGCGGCATACTGCAATAAATATTGAAAATAAAGGCATTAGATACAATTTACCATCTGGATTTTGTGTGTTATTTCACAAGTCCATTAAATAGTTAGTTATATTGAGAGTACTGTACGTATATACATAATTATAATCAAAGCGCTAAACCGACAAGGGCCATACAGCGCTGCGTTGTAGTAAGTAGTGCAGAGGTTGCAATCTGCTAGTTGGAGAGGGGATCAAAGGTGAGGAAAGAAAAGGGACTCGAAGGGCTATGTGTCAAAGTTCGTATAATAAGGCAGTTGCTGACAAAGTCAAGTGCTTGGGAGTCAAAGGTGGGATCGTTTGCAAGTAGAGAAGATAAAGTAAGAGTGGTAGGCCGGCAGCAGCGTCTGAGATAAATCCTGCGAGCTCGCTGGTAAATTGGGCACTCAACAAGGAAGTGAAGAACCGAAATAGGGACCTGACGAGCCTCACAGAGAGGAACAGGGCGTCTGTCCATGAGATATCCATGGGTAAAGCGTGTATGACCAATGCGGAGCTGGGAGAGCAGTCTCCCATATATACGTACATAATAAACCCTCAATTTAAGGGACTCGAGAACTATGGGACAAAATATGCTGGGTCATTGGATTTGGAAGCAGTAGACAAAGTCCATTTTTTTTACAAAACTGTCCATTATGATTACGGCAAAATAATCTTATCTTTATCCACCATAATCACCATTACTGGCCACCCATTCTTCCTGTCCATTAAACTGAGGGTTTACCAAGTTTTATATGAAAACTCTTTGAAAGACTATGGACAGTAATGTACCACTTTCTTGGCTGATCACCTATTAGTACATCAACTTAAATACAAGACAAACTTTAATTTCATCATTCAAAGGTAAAAATCTCTCTTTGCACTTGGGATATTTAGTAACTTATTACTAGATACTAGTAACTAGACTGTTAGTAACTGGTGAAAGTTAACAATAATAAGCATAAAACCACTCATTAACAAGTTCCATTTGATGCCATACCACACAACACAAACCAGGTGTGCCACACAACACGGACCAGGTGTGCCACACACCACGGACCAGGTGTGCCACACAACACGGACCAGGTGTGCCACACACCACGGACCAGGTGTGCCACACACCACGGACCAGGTGTGCCACACACCACGGACCAGGTGTGCCACACACCACGGACCAGGTGTGCCACACACCACGGACCAGGTGTGCCACACACACGGACCAGGTGTGCCACACACCACGGACCAGGTGTGCCACACACCACGGACCAGGTGTGCCACACACCACGGACCAGGTGTGCCACACACAGACCAGGTTGCCACACACGCCAGGTGTGCCACACACCACAGACCAGGTGTGCCACACACCACAGACCAGGTGTGCCACACACCACAGACCAGGTGTGCCACACAGGTGCCACACAGACCAGGTGTGCCACACACCACTGACCAGGTGTGCCACACACCACTGACCAGGTGTGCCACACACCACAGACCAGGTGTGCCCACACCACAGACCAGGTGTGCCACACACCACAGACCAGGTGTGCCCACACCACAGACCAGGTGTGCCCACACCACAGACCAGGTGTGCCCACACCACAGACCAGGTGTGCCCACACCACAGACCAGGTGTGCCACACACCACAGACCAGGTGTGCCACACACCACAGACCAGGTGTGCCACACACCACAGACCAGGTGTGCCACACACACAGACCAGGTGTGCCACACACCACAGACCAGGTGTGCCACACACCACAGACCAGGTGTGCCACACACCACAGACCAGGTGTGCCACACACCACAGACCAGGTGTGCCACACACCACAGACCAGGTGTGCCACACACCACAGACCAGGTGTGCCACACACCACAGACCAGGTGTGCCACACACCACAGACCAGGTGTGCCACACACCACAGACCAGGTGTGCCACACACCACAGACCAGGTGTGCCACACACCACAGACCAGGTGTGCCACACACCACAGACCAGGTGTGCCACACACCACAGACCAGGTGTGCCACACACCACAGACCAGGTGTGCCACACACCACAGACCAGGTGTGCCACACACCACAGACCAGGTGTGCCACACACCACAGACCAGGTGTGCCACACACCACAGACCAGGTGTGCCACACACCACAGACCAGGTGTGCCACACACCACAGACCAGGTGTGCCACACACCACAGACCAGGTGTGCCACACACACAGACCAGGTGTGCCACACACCACAGACCAGGTGTGCCACACACCACAGACCAGGTGTGCCACACACCACAGACCAGGTGTGCCACACACCACAGACCAGGTGTGCCACACACCACAGACCAGGTGTGCCACACACCACAGACCAGGTGTGCCACACACCACAGACCAGGTGTGCCACACACACAGACCAGGTGTGCCACACACCACAGACCAGGTGTGCCACACACCACAGACCAGGTGTGCCACACACCACAGACCAGGTGTGCCACACACCACAGACCAGGTGTGCCACACACCACAGACCAGGTGTGCCACACACCACCACACAACACAGACCAGGTTATCCGGTCAACAGTGGACTAACGTAATCAGGTTTATTTGCCAATGCAACGAATCCAACAGATACACACATACACTCCAAGAACTATTAAGAAAATAGATATGCTTGTACATACATGTGTAGTGTCACCTAAGTGTAAGTAGAAGTAGTAAGACGCACCTGAAATCTTGCATGTTTATGAGACAGGAAAAAGACACTGGCAATCCTACCATCATGTAAAACAATTACAGGATTCCGTTTTACACTCACTTGGCAGGACGGTAGTACCTCCCTGAGTGGTTGCTGTCTACCAACCTACTACTTAGGTTAAAGGGAATTATTATTATTACTACAATCAAAACTAAGTGCTAAACCTACAAGGGTCATACTAATTAAAGGAAAGCTTAATGGAGAGTATACTTTGTTTGTACAATACCTTTCTTCCTCAAAGTTTAAAAGAAAAAATACAATTTACACACACAAAAAAATAATGTCCCTTCAAATAAAGAGAACCTCAACATATTGTGAACTAGTAGCTTTAAAGGAAAAAAAATTGCACAAAAATTAATTTAATTAAACTTTGACTTATCTAGGTATCAGCAAGAGGTGACATCAAGCCAGGGAGTTTTGCTCATGGTAGTTCATTCTCACCTCTAGGAGAAGCAGCACCAGCTTGGAGCTCTCTTACTTTATTCCTACAAAACTCCAGGAGAACCTTTGGACCTGGATTTCTTTGATTGGAAGCTAGAAGTTGTTGCATTACTTCCATGTTGGAAATACTTTACGGATTACGCTTGTATAGTCATCCCCTCAGTGAAGCAATTGGGCAGAGACCAAGTTAGCATTGTATGCACTCTGAGCTCTAATTGATAAAGCGTCTCTTACCAGTTTCTGCTGTAGTGAAGTGATATATATAGTTAATTAATGAGGTAGTAAACAAACCTCTTGCTGTACTTAATTCACCGCACTAAGGATCTCGGTGATATTTTGTGTTAGTGGATTATGATATTATAGTGTCTGTACATATATATATAATTAAGTGTGGGAAGAAAGGTATATCCAAATTATTCATGTCTCACTTATGTCTAAGTGCTTTTATTAAATATTTAATTTACTAAGTACTCCTAGAAGCTTAGTATTTACTGAATAAAATCCAGATAAAGCATTATAGAACTTATTCGCCTTGTGTGGAAAGAAACCTTGTGATATCCTTCATCTTACTACACATTTGTTACGAGAAGCACGATCAAAGTGGTCCACAGGCCAAGATCGTAACAAGTGGCTAGGATGACACACACAAGCAATGCAAAACTACTGATCATGGGAGACTTTAACCACAAGGAAACAGACTGGGAGAATTTGGTGTTGCATGGGAGACCAGAAACATGGAGCTCTAAGCTGCTGCAAGTGATGAAAAACTTTGTCAGCGTGTCAGAGAGAACTCAAGAGGAAAAGATGATCCAGTAAGGCTGGACTTAATACTCACCCTAACTAACTCTTGATGTAGCAAAGGGTACAAAAGGCCCCTTGGTGCAAGGGGCTTGGACATCCAATAGGCATGTGCAAGCATGTTAGACAGCAGTGAGTAGAGGCAAGTAGTTTTTATGACTGTGCTGTTGCAGTGTAAGCAAAATAACATTTATGAAGGGATTCAGGAAAACCAGTTAGCCAGATTCAAGTCCTGGAGATAGTAAGTATAATGTCTGCACTTTGAAGGAGGGGTTGGAATATTGTATTTTGGAGGGGCATCCAAGATATAATGTCGGCACACCTCTGGTAAAACAGCGATGGTGAAAGTGTTTATATTCTTTTTATGATCACCATACATTAGTGGAAAACAGCGTTTATATACAGTGGACCCCGAGTAACGAGCATAATTCATTCCCTTAAGGAATAATGTCAAGAAGGTTAGTCTATTTCAGACCCCCAAAAATACACTTGCAAAAGCACTTACAATATTATACTTACATAATTGTACGATTTCCGGGGTGCTCGTTACTCGGGGGTCCACTGTATATGTAAAAGGAAAACTATTAAAAAAGAAGCCAAAAAAAATAATTCAAAGTTCAGCACTGGTTCAACAGAGGGCAATTAAAATTAAAAAGAAAAAAGCAAGAGCCTAAGTCCAACTAATTTATTAGCGTCTTGATTTGAACTATACTCCATGGTAGAATATACTACTATCTTGCCAACTCAATATACAAATGACCTATACAATCTGATATTTTTGAACAGCAACTGATACAATTACATTCAGTATATGTAAGAATACATAATTTAAACACAGGGTGTTCACAAAGAAACATAACCAATTACTTCTTAGATACTTAGAAAAGGCTTTCAAATATCAATGATGCTATGATACAAAGTGTATTCAACAATATTCAGAGTTTATCTAAACGAACCAAATAGCAAGCACTTCCAGGAATCTTAATAATAAAGATGATAGTGCTCAATGCATATTATCTTTTTCACAAGTATTATTTACCTAAAATTATGTACAAGACCACATTATTAATATATTTAAAAATGAGACCCTTGTAGGTTTAGCACTTCTTTTTGATTATAATAATAATAATTTAAAAATGAAAGGGCTAATCTCTTGCAAGACAAGGCCATAAAGAAAAAGAATGTGTACATGGTAAGTTTAATCTGTGAATTAAACAATGCAAAAAATGCTAAATAATGCTCAATGTTGATATGGTTTAACTAAGAGGAATGTTATGTAAATGAGTGTATTTGCAGAAGATATATAAAATTAAATTTACATATACACTGTACAAAATACAAAAAAATGGGGAGTGTCTTACATTGGATAAAATCAAGGCCTCATGAATGACACACTGGCTTAACAATGCTTCAATAAATTTTGACCTTATTTACCTAAGTCAAAACCATCCCCATATATATTTGTGGTAAGTCATATTTAACTTTAGGTTATTAAATTATCACAAAAATGTGCCAAACCTGTATGGTTCATTCAACACTTACATTATTAAAATTAACCATATTGACCCTAGCCATCTTGTGATGCTGAGACAGTAATCAGAGTTAGTGTTAAAATAATGAAATACAGTGTTAAGCCTGGCAGACCTGTTTCCATTATCAGTTGCTAGCACAGCCAGTGTTATTAATTATACATAAGTGAAATTCTGATTATGACAGACTCATGGGGATCCAGTCCTAAAAATGGCAGGCCAGTTCACTAACCACTATACTGTGCCAACCTAATAAATTAAATCCAGGTATGTACATTTCTACACCCTAGGAAGGTTGTCTAACTTTCCTAGGATTTAGAGACATACAGTGAACCCTCGGTTTTCGTTGAAAATTCTTTCCAGAATGCTGTTTGAGTGCCGTTACCAAACAAATTTGTTCCCATAAGGACAAATGTAAATTAGATTAGTCATTTCAGACCCCCCAAAAGTACACTTACAAAAGCACTTATGAAAATACACTTACATAATTGTTCGAGTTTGGAGGTGCATGAAAACCGAGGGTCCACTGTACCTGGTTAAACAATTATTATTAGGCTGGTGTGATATAATGGCTTGAGCACAAGCCTGCTAGTTTTAGGACTATCTCCCCACGAGTTCAAACCTCATCTAATTGTAATGACAAAGGTGTCATTACAATTTAGCAAGTCAGCCTGATTATGACATGAAAGGCTTGCCCACTAAAGAAAAATAATATGTTATTTTATAAAATTTTAATCATTCAAAAATTATAATGGGCCATTTAAATAATGGTACATTAGTATAAAATAAATCTTCTGTTCACAAAAGTAATGACAGCACATACCACTATGGCTTTTATTCTACAAAAGCTTAAGCTAATAGTATTTCTTATAAACTTGAAAATAACAGTTTTCTCAAACTTCAACAATGTCAAATTATAAACATTAAGACTTCACAAAACCTCTTCACAACAATTAATAAAAAAGAAAATGAAAGTCAATATACTGTAGATATTATACATAATACTATCACAATTTCACATTTTTATTATACATATGTGAAATAATATGCACTTCAACATTTTACAAAATCTGAAATATCCTCAAAGCAATATCAAGAATTGGGAAGCAACAATATATCCAATGTAAGAAATATATAAAACAGACTCTGATCTTTAAAATTTCATGTTTGATACTGCACATACAGTGGACCCCCGGTTAACGAACACCCCGGAAATCATACAATTATGTAAGTATAATATTGTAAGTGCTTGTGGAAGTGTATTTTTGGGGTTCTGAAATAGACTAACCTACGTGACATTATTTCTTAAGGAAGTAAATTCGTTCGGTAATGGCACTTGAGCAGGCTTCTGGGATGAAGTTTGTTCATTAACCGGGGGTCCACTGTACAGTATACTATAGTACTAATATAAGATTCTGCAAGAATTTAATAATTATAAAAGCTATTTGTGCTACTCCTGCATTTTATTCTAAACTAATTATCCTGTATTCTTGGGGATTTATAAAATATATAATGTATATTTGTCATCATGATCCAAATACATACAGTGGACCCTCAATTTTCGTTCACCTCCAAACTCGAACAATTATGTGAGTGTATTTTCGTAAGTGCTTTTGTAAGTGTATTTTTGGGGTCTGAAATGAATTACCTAATTTACATTTGTCCTTATGGGAACAAATTCGTTCGATAACGGCACTCAAACAGCATTCTGGAAAGAATTTTCAACGAAAACCGAGGGTCCACTGTATTACTCTCCTTACATTATTATTATTTCCACCAGTAAATGTCTCAGATTAACACCACCCATAACTACAGTAAATACACTACTGTACATACTTGACTGTCTGAATGTATAAAAATCAATGTTTCTCTATATGTACAGACAAAAAAATTAAATATCTAAATCCAATGACAGTGAGTAATATGCATCACCCGAAATTCATACAACTAAGTATGAACAAATATACAACAAAAGAAAACCTTTTGATCTATATTTACCCAGACTAAAGTACAAGGCTGATGTGCATCAAAACTATGTACACAAACTAACTTTCAATACCAGTTTTTTAATTAGTCCTAGTATCCATGCCAAATGATCTAAAACAAACTAGTCAATCTAATATCCCTTCACTAAAGATTACTGTATAGCTTCATTTCACACCGAGTCTTCAGTTCATCAAATACATCACTTTGCGTCGTCGCAAGGAATGTACTCCAGTTACCACTGCTGCACCTGAAGACAAAATTTTTATCTTAGCAATGCTTTAGTTCCGTCCTACTGTAAAGGATGCAAGCAAATAAAAAAATACAAATATAGGTAAGTTTACAAGGCCATATTCCTTATCCAGTGTTCTAAGAATTCTATCAACATTTCTGAACCGTGCATTTCTTAAATTATGTGTGACACCTCAATCAAGATAGTGATTTTTATCTTATTAAATTACATAGTTCAGCATTAGAAATGAAGCTATTAAAAATACTTTTTAGAGTATCCCAAATGAACACAATTTTATGCAGTGTAGCTTATGATTATTATTATTATTATTATTATAATCAAAACCAAGCACTAAACCCAAAAGGGTCAAACAGTGCTGCTATGCAGTGTAAAAAGCAAAATACTTGTAACCTACATTCTCTATTTACCTTTTAACTACGTTACTTAAATAAGCCAGTAAATGAACAAAAAGGTAAAAAGGTATAATAAAAGACAGAAGCTCTGATGAGCCCAACAAAAATGGAATAAAAGGAAAAAGAAAAACCATCTCCCACACCAGTTGCTCTCTCTTAAGTGCAGTGAAACCACAAATTCCCTTACCTTCATCAATTGGGTCATTCTTTTCATGATCAGGCAAACTTGCAGATGATTTACTGGAGACTGGCAAGTCATTTTTGTTTAAACGTGACTGGGAGGGTGACTCAGTTACGTTTACAGATGACCTGGAATGCGTTTCATTCACTCTTGTGTGTGCACTGACTGATGAATCATCCACGGTCATGGAGGATCCGGTGGGAGATTCAGAGTTGGAATGTATTATGGGTGGTGGCGATTCAATCTTGCTCAAACACTGCTCAGGCTCATTCTTGCCTGAAGATTTTACTAGTGACCAGACATTGGGGGATGATTTGGGCAATATAACCTTGGGGATTTTGACTGGTGACTGGCTCTTCTTTGGGGATTCAGCTGGTGACCTGACCAATTTTGGGGATTTAGCTGGTGACCTGACCACTTTTGGGGATTTAGCTGGTGACCTGACCACTTTTGGGGATTTAGCTGGTGATCTGACCTCCTTGGGGGATTCAGCTGGTGACCTGACCTCCCTGGGAGATTCAGTTGGTGACCTGACCTCTTTGGGGGATTCAGCTGGTGACCTGACCTCCTCATGGGACTCAGCTGGTGACCTGACCTCCTCATGGGACTCAGCTGGTGACCTGACCTTCTCGGGGGGCTCAGCTGGTGACCTGACCTCCTCGGGGGATTCACCTGGTGACCTGACCTCCTCGGGGGATTCACCTGGTGACCTGACCTCCTCGGGGGATTCACCTGGTGACCTGACCTCCTCGGGGGATTCACCTGGTGACCTGACCTCCTCGGGGATTCACCTGACCTGACCTCCTCGGGGATTCACCTGTGACCTGACCTCCTCGGGATTCACCTGGTGACCTGACCTCCTCATGGGATTCACCTGGTGACCTGACCTCCTCGGGGATTCACCTGGTGACCTGACCTCCTCGGGATTCACCTGGTGACCTGACCTCCTCGGGGATTCACCTGGGACCTGACCTCCGGGATTCACCTGTGACCTGACCTCCTCGGGGGATTCACCTGGTGACCTGACCTCCTCGGGGGATTCACCTGGTGACCTGACCTCCTCGGGGGATTCACCTGGTGACCTGACCTCCTCGGGGGATTCACCTGGTGACCTGACCTCCTCGGGGGATTCACCTGGTGACCTGACCTCCTCGGGGATTCACCTGGTGACCTGACCTCCTCGGGGATTCACCTGGTGACCTGACCTCCTCGGGGGATTCACCTGGTGACCTGACCTCCTCGGGGGATTCACCTGGTGACCTGACCTCCTCGGGGGATTCACCTGGTGACCTGACCTCCTCGGGGGATTCACCTGGTGACCTGACCTCCTCGGGGGATTCACCTGGTGACCTGACCTCCTCGGGGGATTCACCTGGTGACCTGACCTCCTCGGGGGATTCACCAGGTGACCTGACCTCCTCGGGGGATTCACCTGGTGACCTGACCTCCTCGGGGGATTCACCTGGTGACCTGACCTCGGGGGATTCACCTGGTGACCTGACCTCCTCGGGGATTCACCGGTGACCTGACCTCCTCGGGGGATTCACCTGGTGACCTGACCTCCTCGGGGGATTCACCTGGTGACCTGACCTCATCGGGGGATTCACCTGGTGACCTGACCTCCTCGGGGGATTCACCTGGTGACCTGACCTCCTCGGGGGATTCACCTGGTGACCTGACCTCGGGGGATTCACCTGGTGACCTGACCTCTTCGGGGGATTCACCTGGTGACCTGACCTCCTCGGAGGATTCACCTGGTGACCTGACCTCCTCGGAGGATTCACCTGGTGACCTGACCTTGGGAGATTCAGCCGGTGACTTGACCACCCAGGAAGGTTCAGAAGACCTGGTCTTGGGAGATTCAGCTGGTAACCTGACCTCTCGGAGGATTTATAGTGACCTGACCTTGAGGAATTTGGCTGGTGAGTTGATCACCTGGAAGTTAGAAGACCTGGTCTTAGGGGATTCACTGGTAACCTGGCCTTTTGGGGGATTTGTTAGTGACCGACCTTGATGAGGGCTTGTGAGTCTGATCTTTTGGAGATTTGATGGCACCTGACTCTGATGGGGATTTGCTGTGACCTGCTTAATGGGGATTTGGTTGGTGACCTGACCTTGATAGGGGACTTAGTAAGCGACCTGACCTTTATGGGGGATTTGATAGGCAACCTGACTTTGATGGGGGATTTGCTGGGTGACCTGACCTTGATGGGGGATTTGGATGGTGACCTGGCCTTGATGGGGGATTTGGATGGTGACATGGCCTTGATGGGGGATTTGGATGGTGATCTGGCCTTGATGGGGGATTTGGATGGTGACCTGGCCTTGATGGGGGATTTTAAGGATGACATGGCCTTGATGGGGGATTTGGAGGATGACATGGCCTTGATGGGGGATTTGGAGGATGACATGGCCTTGATGGGGGATCTGGAATATGACATGGCCTTGATGGGGGATTTGGAGGATGACATGGCCTTAATGGGGGATTTGGAGGATGACATGGCCTTAATGGGGGATTTGGATGGTGACATGGCCTTAATGGGGATTTGGATGGTGACCTGGCCTTGATGGGGATTTGGATTGTGACCTGGCCTTGATGGGGGATTTGGATGGTGACCTGGCCTTGATGGGGGATTTGGATGGTGACCTGGCCTTGATGGGGGATTTGGATGGTGACCTGGCCTTGATGGGGGATTTGGATGGTGACCTGGCCTTGATGGGGGATTTGGATGGTGACCTGGCCTTGATGGGGGATTTGGATGGTGACCTGGCCTTGATGGGGATTTGGATGGTGACCTGGCCTTGATGGGGATTTGGATGGTGACCTGGCCTTGATGGGGATTTGGATGGTGACCTGGCCTTGATGGGGGATTTGGATGGTGACCTGGCCTTGATGGGGGATTTGGATGGTGACCTGGCCTTGATGGGGGATTTGGATGGTGACCTGGCCTTGATGGGGGATTTCACTGCTGACCTGACTATATTAGGGGATTTGGCTTGTAATCCGCCCTTCAAAAGCAAAGTGAGAGCTGATTTATCCTTTTTGGAACATACTTGGGCTGATGACTGGGGTGACTTCATGTGAAAATGGTGTTTGCTTGGTGTTGTTCCAACTGGCCCATTTCCACCAGTAGATGTCTCAGCTTCACAAGTGAATGAACTGTCCAATGGCACCTTTGTCAAAGACAAGTGACCTGGCAATTTTTCTTTCACAGAAGCCATGATTTTGGACGACCCCTCTCTGCTGGAAGTTAACTGTGCAAATGATCCATGAGGAGAGGATCCAATTGCTGGATATGCAAATTTAATAACTTGGCCAACTGACATTTGGTGCTCGTTTATTGCAGATAAACAAGCTGGCACACTGCACGTTGCCTTCTTGACCATCAGGTGGGATCTTTTCCTTGTGACTAGTGGGCTGCTAAGCTCAAGGGGCAGCTCATCTGTCCTCAACGAAGTAGGTGTACTAAAATTGCTATCTCTTGCAGCATCTGTGGTTTCTTCTCCCCTGGGTTTTTTTTCATTATGAGGTGCTGCATTGCTATTACTAATAGTCTCCTTATCCTGAAACATTAAAAAACAAAGAAAAAGTAAATAGCATCTTTCAAGCTACTTGTACCAAAAGAGCTTAAAATATTGGCTGCCAGTGCTGATAATTTTTCACTGTAATGTGCAAAGATTTAGATATCAGAAATAAACACCTTTTTCATGGGGACCCATCATGTTTAAGAGATCAACTTTAGTATGCAGGGTCATGCCATGTCAAAGTGTGTGTCAGTGGTCCACCTGACATGGAATGGTCCTGTACAATTTTCACACCAGCAACATATTCCTTGAGGAAGGGGGAGGAAAGAGGAGAAAGATGAAAATAAGAGGAAAAGGAGAAGGCAGAGCAGTAGCAGCAGCATATATTCAAGGAAAACTTTGCTGCTTACATGCATTAACTGAAACACAGAGTTGTTTTATTCAAAAACAATGGAATGCAGTACATTCTGATTAGGTCTCTAATGGAAAATGCCCCTTGACCTTTAATCCAAAAATATATAAATAGCAAATAAAAGGTGAATTACATTATATGAAACTGCCAGTCAAAAAATGTATGACTAATACTTACATTAGCTGCAAATGAAGGTATCTCTTCATTTTTCCTCAATCTCTTACTTCTCCTCAAAGGAGAACAAAACCCTGCAGATGAAACAGCAATGCCAGAAGAAGAGTTTTTAGGGGCATATTTGTCTTCTATGCCTTCAAAATGAATGAGACCTTTGTCTTGATTACTTGAAGATAGGTCACTCCTCCCTTCCTCCCTATGCTGCTTCAAATCACTGTCTGATAATTTTGCATTTTCATCATGTTTGTGGGTCTTTTTTTCAGTGACAATCATCTCTTCTAACAAAAATTTAGATTCAGAATCATTTCTTCTTCTTTTAGAATTTTTCAAGTCAGATTCTTCATTGAAACTCGATTCATTTGACACACTATCAATTTCTTCTGCAGGAATTTTAAGTACCAGTTTTTCTGGGGAACAATTAACATTAACAAATGTGCCATGATCAGTATACCCTCCAGTCTCTTCGGAAGGAATAGGTGATGCCTCCATTAACTTGATACTTCTGATTGAACAGGATGTGTGAGCAGAAGTTTCGTTATCAACTTTCACACAGTTTTGAAAATCTTCAAAACTAGATTTCTTTACTAAACTTACTTTAGTGGCTGATTTTTCTTGAGAACTTTTCTCTACTGGTGAGCAACCCTTACTAGCCAAAGAATTTTTGATGGACAAATGAAGTGTTGATTCAGGATTACTACTGCTGGTTTTACTTATGGAACTTTTTGGTGATTTTGGAATGTCAAGGTTTGATATAGACATTTTTTTAACAAGAACTATTGCTCTTGGCAACTTTTCAGTGATGATACTTTTGTCACAAGAGTTTAAACAAGACACAGTACCTGGGGAAGCCTGAGGTTTAGTTTTAAGAACATCAGACATCTTAACTACAGTTTCACCTTTGCTATTAGGTAGGGTACTTTCATCTTGCTCTTCTGGTATCATCTTCTGTGGAGATCTAATTCTTCCACTATGCTTTTTTGGGTCACAAGTTGATAAGGTTATCGGGGAAGGAATCATTTTAGAGCTAGTAGCCGACCGCTCGGGTAAAGAAAACGTTTTTACCTCGCTAGAATCGTTAACAAGTCCAGGTGACACTAATTCACATTCCTCATCACTTACTTCTGGGCTGATAAGAACTTCTTTAGTCAAGACTGCCTCTGAAACACAGTGGACCTTTAAATGTGGTATGGATAAATGGATATCATCCCTTTTTATATCTGAAAAACTTTTCTTTGATCCCCTCTTGCATGAAGGTTGACGTGACAGTGACCGCAGCATTATTCGATTTGTCAAGATACCAGTTTTGTCACTGTCACTTCCTCCCACACTTGCTGAATGACAGCATGAAACTTCTTCATTTTCTTCAGCCCCTGATGTAGATAACACCTCCAGTTCTTCTCCATCTTCATCAAAATATTCTGTATCACTTTTTTTTTCATCTAAAATTTCATTGTCCTCTACATTATTTTCTCTTTCATCTAATTGTTCAATTGCAATTTTGTTTTCACTAATTCCTAATATACCATCCATTTCAGTCACCATGCCACTAAACAGATTACTCTCTCTCTCCACATCCTGTGCATCAAAGTCATCTTCACATCCCTCATGATTTTGGGTGTTTGTTAATTTTCCCTCAACCTCACTAGTAAATCTTGGCTGATCCTGTTTAGTTCTTGGAGGTGAACTACATAAACTTACAGAAGGTGAAGACCTATCAAAACCATAACAAAGACGATCAAAGTCATTTTCAACTACTGAACATTGCTCTTCCACTTCAAAATTACAAACTTCATATTCATTGTCCAGACTTGTGTTGTCGGCATCTTTAGTAGATCCATCGGCAAGTGTTGCTATCGAGGAACAGTTGAATTCAACAATACTATCGGATTGCTGCTTCTGCTGATCTGCCAGCTTGGTAGCTATTCTACTTGATCTTCTTACTGGAGAACCAGGGGTTCCTTTTCTTACATCTTCCACCTTAAGTATCTTAACATTTCTATCATTTACAATGTCATTCACTGGAAATTCTGACACTGATTCTGAAGATCTAGTGGAGCAGAAAGATGATGTATTTGGTCTGCTAACTTCAGTCACAGGCATTACTGCATCAGAAATATTTTGTTTATTATCAGATTCATTACTTTTAAAGCATTCACTACTGCTCCTTAAATTAACTGAATCAGTCCTTTTTGTGTTTTCTGTTTCATCAGTAATAGATTCTGATGAAGTGTGAGAAGCATGACTGGTATTTGAAAAATCACATACACTATTGTCAGTCTCCAGAGAAATCTTGCTCCCTCTTCCTATTGGTTCCAAATGCGTAATAAGAGCTACTTCAGACAGCCGGCTTCTTTGACTGCTCTGAACTGTGGATGCATCGGAATCTGAAGCTTCCTGTGAAACTTCATGAACAACAAGATTTCGTCGTAATACACGCATTTTCTTTCTCACCTTGGGTGTAGGATTTTCAGAAGCATCACTACTTGCTTCATAAGCTTCATCTGTTCCTTCAGCAGGTCTTCCATCAAATTCCTCTATAACAGGCTCAAAACTCATGGTTCTTTCATCACTATTATTAAGCTGTATATCACCATTAGAGTCAAATATATTAACTGAAACACAAGACAAATTTTCTCCTTGTTTCTTTAATGTAGCTTCTGATGGGTTTATATTTTGTGGGAAGTCTTCCCTTTTTATCAGATGTTCCATAACTGGAAAATCAACAACAAATCCATCATTTTCACAATTAGAGACTATTATTTCATTTTCTTCTAAAACACCAACACTGTCATTTTCCTCTGAATTTCCCTTCTTCAGTACTTCTTCCTTAAGATCAATCTTAGTGGTATTATATTATTTGATCTCACATTTGCTTCACACACATTTACATTTTTGTTTTGACTGATGCTATATATTTCCTCCTTATTGTTGAACATTTTCTTTGATAACTTATCTTTGGTTAATTTGACTTTATCTGGCAAGCCAATTTTAGGCATCAAAATTACTTCGTCATCTTCATTATTCTTATCTTCCCCTTTGATTTTAGTTTCATGTACAAAAGAATCATTTATTGTTTGAGCATTATTTTTGTTAATCCCAGAATTCAAGAACATTTCATTTGATACACAGGATGCTGTTTGTCTAGTATCCTTGGTTTCTAACTTCACATTTAAGCCACACACTTCATTACTTTCCTTTGAATTTTTTACTTCAAGAAATTCAATAGCTTTATCTTCACTTAGCTTTAATCTTTCTTTACCAGAGGGTTCAGTTTCTTGGTTTTTACATACTTTCAAGTCTTCGTTACTAATGATTTCAGCTTTTTGGTTTTTATACATTTTATCATTAAATTCTTTATTTTCATGGCTATATTTATTACAAGGTACTAAAATTTCAGGATCTTCAATGGTCTTGAAATTTTCATTACTGTTAGGAGCATTCTCAATTGTTTCCATTCTTTCTACCTCACCTATACTAGTTAATGTTTCTTGAAAAACATCTTTACTTGGCTTTTCCTTAATGCTAGTAATAGACGACTCTTTATGTGATCCATGAAGATTCGTTAATTGTTCAATATCTTTCGCAAATGTCTGTTGGATTATCTCGATGCCATCCTCACTGTTTGACCCATAACTAACATGTTCCTTCAGAGCCTTTTTGTCCTCCTCTAAATAACTCTTGGAGATCTTGTTCCTCATTTGGCTGACTAAATCTTTAGGACCATGAACTTTCTTTTCATTACAATCACTCACATTCTTAAGGGGTTCTCTTTGTGCTTCACTTTCAACCAAATTTTGTTGAACACTTTCACTTGGATCTTCTTTCATGCTTGCAAGGGACGATGAAAATCTTTCACGTAATCCATGAATACTGGTTTCCTTTCCAGTATCTTTCACAATTGTCTGCAAGATGATCTCGATGTCATCTTCACTGTCAAGCTCATAGCAAGTGTGCTCCTTTAACTCCTTGTCTTTCTTCTCTGAAGAAGTCTTGTAGAGCTTGTTTATCATCTGGCTGACTAAATCACCAGAAGCATCCACTTTTGGTATCTTAATAGTATTTTGGCGACTGCTTTTGTCTTTATTTTTCTCTCTTTCTTCTGTATTTGTGGCATTAATTTTTTTATCATTTGTCAGTTTCATTTTCAGTTCTTTCTCATCTTCTTTCAATATATCCTCAACTTTTCTCTGTATTACAGCATCCTTAAGCTTGGTGTGGTAACTTTTGATCTCTTCATCAGTGAACATTTTTGTTTCTTCATCACAAGGAACAATATCACTATCTGATCCCGATGCCTCATCAACATCACATGCATCATGGAAAGTAAGTGACAGTGAAGACTTAGGTGTCTTTAAACTTTCTTCCTCAAGTATTTCTATATCAGAGTCTGAAATTTCATGGCACACAGCAGATGGAGTAGGATTTTTCTTGGAGGTTACCACAGCACTGACCTCTTCAACTTCACTTGACCCCTTTCCTTTTTTGTCAAATGGATCAATCTCATTGAATAATTTGCCAAAATCATTTTTGCTTGGAACAGTATCAGCTTTTTTCCCCTCTTCACTACCAAAACAGTCAGATACCCAATCATTTTCCATAGTAACTGTTGCCAACTGACTTTCCATTTTACCAACATCACCAGAGTCACTAATGGCCTTACTACTGTCCAACTCATTTTTCACTTCACTCTGATTTTCTTTTACCTTGAAGTGGTTCCAAGGGTCACTATCCTTGAAGCCCAGTTCATCTGCTACTTCACAGTTTTTCACTTTATCTAGATATTCTTTCATACACCTATCCACTTCACTAACCGTATCACTTCTAAAACCTAAATCATTATACGCATTACTCATACTTGTATCTGATTCATCAGGTACTTCAATATCACAGCTATGTAACACACAAGGAATTTTACAGTCACCTTCAAATTCATCAGATACTCTAACAGAATATGCAACAGCTGGAGAAACTGTTTTTGTTTTCAATGATGTGTCCTTCCTATTAATTTCAATTTGTTTATCGTCTTCCTTTGTATATTTAGATTTAATATTTAACTGGCTCTGAGGCATCTTTGGCTCTAAATTTGTGACTGTGAAATTAATAGCATTCCTTCTTTTTCTCTGACGAATGTTGGTCAATTCACTCTTTGTTTTCCTATAATTCAGACCCCTTTCACAATTAAGTCTCCTCTCTCTGGTTTGAAAATGCATCATTGTTTCCATTGTTAGCTGATCACTAAATTTCACTTCGGGTTTAACAACTGCAGTTCTTGAATGCTGTATTTGATCACTAGGGATTCTAATGCTAAGTCCTGAATAAAGGCTGCCCTTATTCCAAACTAGACTTTTTTCTGTTTGTCCAACATCCACTGAAATGTTCTTTGACACACAAAGATTTGAACCATATGAATTTGCTTCTTTATTTAAACTTACCAGACCTGAGTTCTCAGCAAAAGCACCAGCTTCTTTGTTACTAACTGCAGTTTCTATATTCTTATGTTTCTTACACTTGCTCTTTACAGCCAAACTGTTCTCTGTATCTTCTTTTACATTAATCTTTCTTTTCTTTTTGGCTGAATCAGGATACTCTTCTAAATAATCTCTCTTTAATGTTTTCATCTGTTTCATTTTAATCACTTTCTCCACTCCTGTACTCACCTTATCACACACTTTCCAGCCATCAGGAAACTTTAATTGTTTTTCAGGTTTCTCAGCATCAAGAAATAGTTTCATTTTCATTGTTTTTCCTAATTGCTCTGTTTTCATTGTTTTTCCAAACTGATTCCTTTCATTGCCATTTACATCAGTCATATTTTCCACTTTTGCTTTTCCTTTCATGTCATTTTCAGCACTTTTCTTTTTCTTTGTGATGGCTACTTTTTGTGTCTCATGAACACCTGTGCCAGAAATTTCTTTGACTCTTATATTACTGTTTTTTAACTTTGCCATCTTCTTTCTTTTCTTTGCCTTAACCACCTCTTGCTGAGTCTCCTGAATTTCTACTTTAACATCGTCTTTCTTCTCTCTCCAAACGTTTACATGATTAACAAATTTTCCCATTTCATGTAGTATTTTCATTTTCTTTACCACTTCTTCCTGTAACTCATGACCTTTTAAACAGGGACTTTCTTCTTTGGTAACATTTTTTACCTTTTCCCTTCCAAAATCAGATATCTTTTTATTTATTTTTGCCTTAACCACCTTTTGCTGTGCTTTATGACTCTCTGCACCAGAATTTTTTCCCTCTATTATGCTGCTTTTCCTGCCTAAACCAAAGTCATTATCATTTGTGTGTTTTACCATGTTTGCCGTCATATTTTGCAAGTTCTTCATTTTCTGTACTTTCATCACTTCTTGCTCTTTGTCTTCTTTTACTTTCTTTCTTGCTTTCTTGTTTGTCCCAAAATCAATGTCATTTGTGTTTTTCACCCTTGTTACCATCACAACAGATGGTGCTTTCTTCTTCTTTGCCTCTAACTCTTCGAGCTGCGTCTCACCAATGTCTAAATAAATTTTTTTTTCAAAGTTTGCATTAATATTTTTTTCCAAAATATCTACAGTGCTTGCATTTTTATCTCTTTTCATATCATGTAACCTTTTCTTCATCTTCACCACCTTTAGTTGTGCCTCATGACCATTTAAACAAGTATAATTTTCCACTTTTACATTTCCTTTCGTGTCTCTCTCAAAATCCATGCCACTGGTATGTTTGCCCTCATTTCCCATCATACCCACCATTTTTTTCTTTTTCTTTGCCTTAACAACCACTTGTGTCTCGGGAATATCTACATCCATTTCTATTTCCATATTTCTATCATTCTCTAACTCAATAGTATCTGTATCACTCACTAGGCTTTTCAATTTTGCTTTCACACCATTCAGCTCCTCCTTTTTCTTTGGTTTAACCACTATTTGTAGCTCATCAATATTCAAACCTAAAATCCCTTCCATTTTCGGTCTACTTTTCCTATTCACCCTAATATTTTCATCAGCGTGTTTCTCCACATTCAGTGTCATATCACGCAGTTTCTTTGCCTTAATCACTCCTTGCTGCCCCTCATTAGCGGCCAAGTCTGATACTATTTCCACTGTACTATTTTCTTTCTTGTTTTTCACATCATTAGTGCAATATTTCTGTGAATTCACATTAGTCTTGTTTTTCACATCATAAATGAAATATTTCTGTGAATTCACATTAGGTACTTTTATCTTTTTCTTATCCACTTCTTGCTGTTTTTCAAGAATACAAGAATGAGAAATATTCAATGACTCCACATTTCTCTTTTTAACCATCCCAGAATCAGCATTACTCATTCGTTTCCCTATATTTGCTGTCACTTTACAATTTGGTTTACCTAGAGCAATTTCAATACTTTGCAAGGTAGGCAATTTAGAGTTAACTGTTTCCTTACTTTTCTTTAATATTTTTTCACAGTCATTTTGTTTAATAACATTATCAGATGAATGAAATAAATTCTTCTTCTTCTTGTTTGAGGTTTGAGAATCTGTTTCTTGAGCAGATGCTAGTGCCTTATCACCGTATAGTGTCTGAAACAGACAAACAATGGAAACTACAATTAAATGTACAGGTAACAAATCTGGCTAAAACATGTAGACCTCTGTATTAATATTTAACAGTAAAAAAATCTTAAGAAATCTGAAAAATGCTCTAAATTTCAAATAAAAGCAGATGTGAAGAGTTGCTGACATCATTAACTGTAAATGTTATAAACTTGAATTTATATACTGTATACAGTATACTCAATTTTTAAAGCATCACAATATTCTTTTTCTTTATTAACATGTCGACCATTTTCCACTGAGGCAGGGTGACCCAAAAAAGAAAGAAAAAAACTTTCATCAACATTCACTTTCACCATCACTCATACATAATCACTGTCTTTGCAGAGGCGGTCAGATACGACAGTTTAAAAGTCCCTCCAAACTGCCAATATCCCAAACCTCTCCTTTAAAGTGCAGGCATTGTACTTCCCATCTCCAGGACTCAACTCCAGCTAACCGGTTTCCCTGAATCCCTTCACAAAATATTACCCTGTTCACACTCCAACAGCTCAACGCACGCTTGCTGGAAGTCCAAGCCCCTTGCACACAAAACCTCCATTACCCCCTCCCTCCATCCTTTCTTAGGACGACCCCTACCCCACCTTCCTTAAACTACAGATTTATATGCTCTCCAAGTCATTCTACTTTGTTCTATCCTCTCTAAATGACTAAACCACCTTAGCAACCCCTCTTCAGCCCTCTGACTAATACTTTTAGTAACTCCACACCTCCTAATTTCCACACTCTGAATTCTCTGCAAATTTACACCACACATTGCCTTTAGATATGACATCTCCACTGCCTCCAGCCTCCTCCTCGCTGCAGCATTTATAACCCATGCATCACACCCATATAAGTGTTGGTACCACTATACTTTTGTACATTCATTTCTTTGCCTCCATGGATAATGTTCTTTTTTGTCTCCACTCACCTTTTTTTCTTCATCAATTTTATGGTTAACCTCATCATTCATAAACCCATCTGCTGACAAGTCAACTCCCAAATATCTGGACACATTCACTTCTTCCATACTCCTTCCCTCCAATGTGATATCCAATTTTTCTTTACCTAAATCATTTGATACCTACATCACCTTATTCTTATCTATGTTCACTTTCAACTTTCTTCCTTTACACACCCTCCCAAACTAGTCCACTAACCTTTGCAACTTTTCTTTAGAATCTCCAAAAAGCACAGTATTATCAGCAAAAAGTAACTGTCAACTCCCATTTTGTATTTGATTCCCCATAATTTAATCTCACCACTCTCCCCAACATCCTAGCATTTACTTCTTTTACAACCCCATCTATAAATATGTTTAACAACCAATATACAGTGGTACCCCGAGTTTCGTACAGCTCCCAACTCATTATGTAAGTGTATTATTGTAAGTGCTTTTGTAAGTGTATTTTTGGGGGTCTGAAACAGAATTAAGGCCGAAACTCGGGGTACCACTGTACAAGACTATATATATAAGACTATTCTGTCAAAAGTTTCAAATTCATTGGTTTTTTTTTTTACTGTTCACCATTGGATATCAGATTGGAGGGAGAGAGTATGGAGGAGGTGAATGTATTCAGATATTTGGGAGTGGACATGTCAGCAGATGGGTCTATGAAGGATGAGGTGAATCATAGAATTGATGAGGGGAAAAGGGTGAGTGGAGCACTTCGGAGTCTGTGGAGACAAAGAATTTTGTCCATGGAAGTCAAGAGGGAAATGTATGAGAGCATAGTTATACCAACACTCTTATATGGGTGTGAAGCATGGGTGATGAATGTTGCAATGAGGAGAAGGCTGGAGGCAGTGGAGATATCATGTCTGAGGTCAATGTGTGGTGTGAATATAATGCAGAGAATTCGGAATTTGGAAATTAGGAGGAGGTGCGGGATTACCAAAACTATTATCCAGAGAGCTGAGGAGGGGTTGTTGAGGTGGTTCGGACATATAGAGAGAATGGAACGAGACAGAATGACTTCGAGAGTGTATAAATCTGTAGTGGAGGGAAGGTGGGGTAGGGGTTGACCTAGGAAAGGTTGGAGGGGGGGGTAAAGGAGGTTTTGTGTGCGAGGGGCTTGGACTTCCAGCAAGCATGTGTGAGCGTTTTTGATAGGAGTGAATGGAGACAAATGGTTTTTAATACTTGACGTGCTGTTGGAGTGTGAGCAAAGTAACATTTATGAAAGGATTCAGGAAACCGGCAGGCCGGACTTGAGTCCTGGAGATAGGAAGTACAGTGTCTGCACTCTGAAGGAGGGGTGTTAATGCTGCAGTTTTATACCTGTAGTGTAAAGCACCCCTCTGGCAAGACAGTGATGGAGTGAATGATAAAAGTTTTTCTTTTTCGGGCCACCCTGCCTTGGTGGGAATCGGCCGATGTGTTAATAATAATAAAAAACATTCCTTAATAAGTCATTCAAGCTCCATGATTGCTGCAGCTAGCCCATAACATTCCTCTATAGTTTTGACGTGAGTTCTTTATACGTACATACAGTGGTACCCCGAGTTTCGGCCATAATTCATTCCAGAAGGCTGTTTGAGTGCCGTTACTGAACGAATTTGTTCCCATAAGGAATAATGTAAATTAGATTAGTCCAATTCAGACCCCCAAAAATACACTTACAATAATACACTTACATAATTGTTCGAGTTGGGAGCTGTACGAAACTCGGGGTACCACTGTATGTATATGAAAATTTTTATGTACATAACCTTACATCTATACCATAGCAAAAGTCTGAAATATAGATACAATTCAGATAATAAATCACCCAGTGTGGTACAGTAGTGTGATAGCAGCAGACATCAACCCTTTCGGTGTCAGTCCCGTTATATCACGGCTTTGAAGCTAGTGTCAGTCCCATAATATGCCATGAACTCAGCTCACTCAGATAAGCTGTGAGCGGTAAATTTGCAAATAGATATGAGAGAATGTTTTTTTTTCTAATTATGCATGCAGTGCATGAGAAAAAAAATGGCGACTATTTTTGGTTTAAAACAACGACTTTGCAGTGCATTTTCGTATGGTTTTTATGGAAGTATTCTCGTTTTCTTGGTTTCATTTGATAGAATAGAAAATATATTACAGAAATAGAGATGATTTTGATTGGTTTCAGGACTGAAAGTAGCTTGAAATTGAACTCATAGTAGTAGAAATGTTTGATTTTTGCCAATGTTCAAGAGTAAGCAAATCATGTAACATTTCCAATACACGTCAACTGATGGGTCTAGTATGTGTACAAGAATGTGCTGATATTGTTTATACAATTATTATAATAATGCAGTAGTCTGCCTAACAGTAAATCTTCTATTTTTTGTGAATAAAAATTCAAAATGGAAAGCAAGCGTAATATAAGAGGGGCCTGGAGACATAACTAATGAACAGAGAAAATGTTATTTTAGTGCCAGGAATGTCTGCAGTGTTTATTCTGGACCTGCTTTGAAATTTGCCTTTTTTAATTATGTGTGAAATTGGCCAAATTACCAATGAGTGTTTTCATTTGTATAATCTGAGAAAATATATGAGATACAAAATATTTTCATGTTTATTATTTATAATACAGCTTTCCCATATGTTGAGGAACATGCATAATCACCTATCCGAGTGTGTAAGGGTGAGCTTTAGCTCACCCTACCTTTGTATCAGAGTGGTTGTCTGCTTAGAAAAGTAACAGGAAATGTGATTTAGCATCAGTATGTCACTCTGAAGGAATGGTGGGGATATTGCAATTTGGAGGGGCATCTGAGTTGTTGTATCAGAATCTATAAGCCACTAGATTTAGTCTGCCCATAATGCCATGGCATGATAGTGGCTCTCTTTGCACTTCAATTAAAAATTGTAATTACAAAATAGAATAAAGGGAATACTAGCCAAATAGTTACAAGTTTGGTTGACTGGAACAATGGAATTGGCCCAAAATAGGACTAAAAGTGGGCGAAATCGCTGATGCGTAAATATCGCCAAGACCGCTAATTTTGCAAGAGCGTAATTCCATGAGTTTTCCATCAAATTTTGTAATTTTGGTTTCATTACCTTTGGAAAAAAGATTACTTCATAAGGATTTTTTTTTTAATTCTTTGACCCTGAGAGCAAGTTTGTGAGCAGGAGTCACGACACAGAAAGGGTTAATAAATGCATGAAATTAAAGAGAATGCAAAATGTTCAATTTTCTCATAGACAAAGTATATTTCATTAATCAAATTTAATTAGTACAGTAATTAACCATCTATAGAGGCTATTTGTGAGTAATCTTTTAATTTTCTAAAACTGCACTAACATAATTCAAAGGAGGCACTTATATTTATGATTTACACTGTCAGCCTGTTATAAAACTTGTACCACAGAGCAAAAAGAACTAGAATACTGATCAACCATTACATTAAAAAAAAAAAAAAAAGTTCAATTATAAATTTGTTTATATGCAGCTAAAAGCTGTAAGTATTCTGATTACCTTCCTATAAAACATGTAGTATCTGAAACCCTTAAATCCAAGAATGACAAACAATAATGTAAATTTTACCGTAAGAGCTGCTGAGAGTTTCATGCTCTTGAGAATTAGTCGAGTGTTGTAATTGTTGAGATTCAGCCAAGGGATTTTGTTTTGACTGGCCCAGTCACCAAACGTCACTGGCATCTGCACAGCCTTCATGATGAGTGTTTTCATTTGTATAACCTGAGAAAATATATGAGATACAAAATATTTTAATGTTAATTATTTATAATACAGCTTTCCCATATGTTGAGGAACATGCATAATCACCTATCCGAGTGTGCAAGGGTGAGCTTTAGCTCTTGGGCCTACCTTTGTATCAGAGTGGTTGTCTGATTAGAAAAGTAACAGGAAATGTGATTTAGCATCATCTCTGAAGGGATGGTGGGAATATTGCAATTTGGAGGGGCATCTGAGTTGTTGTATCAGAATGCCTCTGGCAAGACACTGCCCATCTCCCTACCTAAGTGGGAGATTTTTTTTTTTTTTCAACAAGTCGGCCGTCTCCCACCGAGGCAGGGTGACCCAAAAAGAAAGAAATCCCCAAAAAGAAAATACTTTCATCATCAATCAACGCTTTCACCTCACTCATACATAATCACTGTCTTTGCAGAGGCGCTCAGATACTACAGTTTAGAATTAGTCCCTCCAAACAGCCAATATCCCAAACCCCTCCTTTAAAGTGCAGGCATTGTACTTCCCATTTCCAAGACTCAAGTCCAGCTAACCAGTTTCCCTGAATCCCTTCACAAAATATTACCCTGTTCACACTCCAACAGCTTGTCAGGTCCCAAAAACCATTTGTCTCCATTCACTCCTATCTAACAAGCTCATGCATGCTTGCTGGAAGTCCAAGCCCCTCGCCCACAAAACCTCCTTCATAATATACTAATTATAATCATTTTTTTTGGAGTGAGATAAACAAGGTAAGAAGCCTAGGAACCAATGGATTTTTTTTTTTTCAACAAGTCGGCCGTCTCCCAGCAAGGCAGGGTGACCCAAAAAGAAAGAAAATCCCCAAAAAGAAAATACTTTCATCATCATTCAACACTTTCACCACACTCGTACATAATCACTGACTTTGCAGAGGCGCTCAGATACGACAGCTGAGAATAGTCCCTCCCAGCTGTCACTATCCCAGACCCCTCCTTTAAAGTGCAGGCATTGTACTTCTCATTTCCAGGACTTAAGTCCAACTAAATCAATTAACTGGTTTCCCTGAATCCCTTCACAAAATGTTACCCTGCTCACACTCCAACAGCTCGTCAGGTCTCAAAAACCATTCGTCTCCATTCACTCCTATCTAACACGCTCACACATGCTTGCTGGAAGTCCAAGCCCCTCGCCCACAAAACCTCCTTTACCCCCTACCTCCAACCTTTTCAAGGACGACCCCTACCCCACCTTCCTTCCCCTACAGATTTATACGCTCTCCAAGTCATTCTACTTTGATCCATTCTCTCTAAATGACCAAACCACCTCAACAACCCCTCTTTAACCCTCTGACAAATACTTCTAGTAACTCCACACCTTCTCATAATTTCCACATTCCGAATTTTCTGCATAATACTTACACCACATATTGCCCTTAGACAGGACATCTCCACTGCCTCCAGCCTCCTCCTCGCTGCAGCATTTGCAACCCATGCTTCACACCCATATAAGAGTGTTGGTACCACTATACTTTCGTACATTCCCTTCTTTGCCTCCATGGATTAACGTTTTTTGTCTCCACAGATACCTCAACGCACCACTCACCTTTTTTCCTTCATCAATTCTATGGTTAACCTCATCCTTCATAAACCCATCCGCTGACACATCAACTCCCAAATATCTGGAAACATTTACTTCTTCCATAATCCCTCTCTCCAATGTGATATCCAATTTTTCTTTATTTAAATCGTTTGATACCCTCATCACCTTACTCTTATCTATGTTCACTTTCAACTTTCTACCTTTACACACCCTCCCAAACTCATCCACTAACCTTTGCAACTTTTCTTTAGAATCTCCCATAAGCACAGTATCATCAGCAAAAAGTAACTGTGTGAACTCCCATTTTGCATTTAATTCCCCATAATTTAATCCCACCCCTCTCCCCAACACCCTAGCATTTACTTCTTTTACAACCCCATCTATAAATATATTAAACAACAATGGTGACATTACACATCCCTGTCTAAGACCTACTTTTACCGGGAAGTAATCTCCCTCTCTCCTACACACCCTATCCTGAGCCTCACTATCCTCATAAAAACTCTTTACAGCCTTCAGTAACTTACTACCTATTCCATACACTTGCAACATTTGCCACATTGCTCCCCTATCCACTATCATATGCCTTTTCTAAATCCATAAATGCAATGAAAACTTCTCTACCTTTATCTAAATACTGTTTACATATATGCTTCACTGTAAACACTTGATCTACACATCTCCTACCCACTCTAAAGCCTCCTTGCTCATCTGCAATCCTACTCTCTGTCTTACCTCTAATTCTTTCAATAATAACCCTGCCATACACTTTACCAGGTATACTCAGTAAACTTATTCCCCTATAATTTTTACACTCTCTTTTATCCCCCTTCCCTTTATATAAAGGAACTATACATGCTCTCTGCCAATCCCTAGGTACCTTCCCCTCTTTCATACAATTTTTTTTTTTTTTTTTCAACAAGTCGGCCGTCTCCCACCGAGGCAGGGTGACCCAAAAAGAAAGAAAATCCCCAAAAAGAAAATACTTTCATCATCATTCAACACTTTCACCACACTCATACATAATCACTGTCTTTGCAGAGGAGCTCAGATACGACAGCTGAGAAAAGTCCCTCCCAGCTGTCACTATCTCAGACCCCTCCTTTAAAGTGCAGGCATTGTACTTCCCATTTCCAGAACTCAAGTCCAACTAAATCAATTAACTGGTTTCCTGAATCCCTTCACAAAATGTTACCCTGCTCACACTCCAACAGATCGTCATGTCCTAAAACCATTCGTCTCCATTCACTCCTATCTAACACGCTCACACACGCTTGCTGGAAGTCCAAGCCCTCGCCCACAAACCTCCTTTACCCCTTCCTCCAACCTTTTCTAGGACGACCCCTACCCCGCCTTCCTTCCCCTACAGATTTATACGCTCTCCAAGTCATTCTACTTTGATCCATTCTCTCTAAATGACCAAACCACCTCAACAACCCCTCTTCAGCCCTCTGACAAATAATTTTAGTAACTCCACACCTTCTCCTAATTTCCACATTCCGAATTTTCTGCATAATATTTACACCACACATTGCCCTTAGACAGGACATCTCCACTGCCTCCAGCCGCCTCCTCGCTGCAGCATTTGCAACCCATGCTTCACACCCATATAAGTGTTTTGGTACCACTATACTTTCGTACATTCCCTTCTTTGCCTCCATGGATAACGTTTAAATTTTTTTTATATTAAAGTCCAGGGTTTATTCCCTGGACCCCAGCAATGAGATTCGCTCCTCTCATCGCCTGGCAATGGCGACAACCCAAATTTTTAAATTATTAAACAAAAATACCAACCACTCCAGCACTATATCCCCCTGCTTTTAACATTTCTGTCATGATCCCGTCAGTTCCAGCTGCTTTACCCCCTTTCATTCTACGTAATGCCTCACGCACCTCCCCCACACTCACATCCTGCTCTTCTTCACTCCTAAACGATGTTGTACCTCCCTGGCCAGTACATGAAATTACCGCCTCAATTTTTTCATCAACATTTAAAAGTTCCTCAAAATATTCCCGCCATCTACCCAATACCTCCAGCTCCCCATCTACTAACTCCCCTACTCTGTTTTTAACTGACAAATCCATTCGTTCCCTAGGCTTTCTTACCTTGTTTCTCACTCCAAAAATTTTTCTTGTTTTTAGAAAAATTTCTTGACAGAGCCTCTCCCATTCTTTCATCCGCTCTTCTTTTGCACTCTCTCACCACTCTCTTCACCTTTTTTTTACTCTCCATATACTCTGCTCTTCTATTAACACTTCTGTTTTGTAAAAACCTCTCATAAGCTACCTTTTTCTCTTTTATCACACCCTTTACTTCTTTATTCCACCACTCACTCCTCATTCCTCTTGCACCCACCCTCCTATAGCCACACACTTCTGCCCCACATTCTAATACTGCATTTTTAAAACTATCCCAACTCTCTTCAACCCCCCCCACTACTCATACTTGCACTAGCCCACCTTTCTACCAATAGTTGCTTATATCTCACCCTAACTTCCTCCTCCCTTAGTTTATACACTTTTACCTCTCTCTTACTTGCTGTTGCCATTTTCTTTTTGTCCCATCTACCTTTTACTCTAACTGTAGCTACAACCAAATAATGATTCGATATATCCGTTGCCCCTCTATAAACATGTACATCCTGAAGCCTACCCATCAACCTTTTATCCACCAATACATAATCCAACAAACTACTTTCCTTACGTGCTATATCATACCTTGTACATTTATTTATCCTCTTTTTCATAAAATATGTATTACTTATTACCAAACCTCTTTCTACACATAGCTCAATTAATAGTTCTCCATTTACATTTACCCCTAGCACCCCAAATTTACCTACTACTTCCTCCACAACATTTTTACCCACTTTAGCATTAAGATCCCCAACCACAATTACTCTCTCACTTGGTTCAAAACTCCCCACACACTCACTCAACATTTCCCAAAATCTCTCTCTCTCCTCTACACTTCTCTCTTCTCCAGGTGCATAAACACTTACTATAACCCACTTTTCACATCCAACCTTTATTTTACTCCACATAATCCTTGAATTTATACATTTATATTCCCTCTTTACCTGCCATAACTGATTATTCAACATTATTGCCACTCCTTCTTTAGCTCTAACTCTATTTGAAACCCCCGACCTAATCCCATTTATTTCTCCCCACTGAAACTCTCCTACCCCCTTCACCTTTGTCTCACTTAAAGCCAGGACATCCAGTTTCTTGTCATTCATAACATCTACAATCATCTCTTTCTTATCATTCGCACAACATCCACGCACATTCAAACATCCCACTTTGACGGTTTTCTTCTTTTTCTTTTTAGTAAGCTATACAGGAAAAGAGGTTACTAGCCCATTGTTCCTGGCATTTTAGTTCAGTAAACTTCTTCCCCTATAATTCTTACACTCTCTTTTATCCCCCTTCCCTTTATATAAAGGAACTATACATGCTCTCTGCCAATCCCTAGGTACCTTCCCCTCTTTCATACATTTATTAAACAAAAATACCAACCACTCCAGCACTTTATCCTCCCCTGCTTTTAACATTTCTGTCATGATTCCGTCAGTTCCAGCTGCTTTACCCCCTTTCATTCTACGTAATGCCTCACGCACCTCCCCCACACTCACATCCTGCTCTTCTTCACTTAAAAAGAAAAACGAAAGCTAATTATAAATACTTTCTTTCTTTCAACACGTCGGCCACCTCCCACCGAGGCAAGGTGGCCCAAAAGGAAAAACGAAAGTTTCTCCTTTTACATTTAGTAATATATACAGGAGAAGGGGTTACTAGCCCCTTGCTCCCGGCATTTTAGTCGCCTCTTACGACACGCATGGCTTACGGAGGAAGAATTCTGTTCCACTTTAAATTTAAATTTATTAGGAGTTGGAGTATAGGTACATTTTTACCGACTCCAAATCCAGTAACCCAAGAATTGATTCAGACTCCAACTCCGACTCCATAGACCTGTAACAAAGTTTGCAGCATCAAGATTTTGTCTGATAGAGTTAGTGTGCATCTGGTAGGCTTCCCGTACAATGGACCATATCCACTGCATCAGGCATTTCAATACAATGGATTTTTGTTTTAAAGGGCACCTATTAGTTCATTATACCAAGGTTTCACTGTAGTAGTGGTGTGGCAGTAATACTATATACTAGAAGTAGTAATTGTGTTACCTCCTCCTTTCTTGTCATGGAGAGCAGCAGTTTGGCCAATAATAAGTACTTCAGGTACAACTGCGGAGATAAAGCTTTTCCATTCTTCACTGAAGAAAGAAGCCTCCTGAAATGAACACTTATGTCAAACAGGTAAAACATCAGATACTATAACTGGCTCTATTTCATCGTTTTTCTAATCAAACTTTAGAATTTTCTTTTGCAGGTTTGCACCTAATTTTAATAAGAAATATAAATTTAGGTTTCCAATGCATTAATATGCTGAACACGAAATGACAGATAACGCAAAAACACGTTCAGCATAAGTAAAGGAAAATTCTGCAATGATAACTTTTTTCTAGGTCATTTTAATAACTTACATAAATGATGATGACTGTACAAAAGGATCTGGATACATATATACAGATAAGCAAGGATAGAATAGCAGGAAAGAAATCCTTAATGAAACACACTAAATGCAAATTACATCTGCCCATACTCAATGTGAATTAAACACATTTACATACTAACAGTACACTTGTTTCTAGAGCCTAATACTGACATATATGTAACTACACGAGTAAAGCTAAGCTCATGGTGCCCCATCTTCGGTATTTATCACATACAATAATTTTTTATCAAATAGTAAATCATTCTATTTTTCTACAACTCAAGTGAATAACTTTCTAGTACTGTCTCTCTTCAGCACCTCTTCTTTCTCAGTCTACAGCTATAGCCTCATCTTCTTTGTTAATATGCTAGGAAATCTATCTTATCCACACATCACTGCTGCATATTCCAATCTCAGTCAAAAGTATTGTGTGATTAATGTTTTCAGCATTTGCCAATCCATATATTGAAGATTATTTTCAAGTTGGTATAAGAGTGCATAAGTGTCTCACTATTTCATTCACATGATCATCCAGTCATAAATTTTTGTCACTGAGCATTCATAGTTCCCTCAGTCTGATGATTTTAATCTTATATTATGCAAAGAAGTTTTTATTTATCTAACATAGGATCTTTGCATCATCTGTATATGTTTCTATAATTCCCAGGCTTATACATGTTCAGTTACATATTTAATAGAGAATGTTTTCCTAAAATTACTGAAGTTCCTTCCCTCATTTTTGTAAGGAATGCATTCACCAAACATTTGATGTTGAAATTCTTAAAATTTGATTGGAGTGACATTTTATTTGTAAAGCAGACCACCTAACCGACATTAGTACAAATCCCATAGATTTCGAAAAAGAAATGGACGACATACCCACTCACTCAGCACCTGGACCAGATTCATGGAATGCTTTATTTATAAAGAAGTGCAAAGTACCATTAGCAAGAGCCCTTAGTATTCTTTGGAGAAAGAGCTTAGATCTAGGTGAAATACTGGAGGCCTTGAAGAGTGCAGACATAGCTCCTTTGCATAAGGGAGGTAGTAGAGCACTAGCTAAAAATTACAGACCAGTAGCCCTAACTTCTCACATCATAAAAATCTTTGAAAGAGTGATGAGACGGCAGATTACAAAGTTCATGGACCAGCACAACCAACATAACCAGAACCAGCATGGCTTTAGAGCGGGACGATCATGCCTGTCACAGCTGCTGAACCATTATGACAGAATTACGGAGGCATTGGAAGACGACCAAAACGCAGATGTGATTTACACAGATTTTGCAAAGGCGTTTGACAAATGCAATCATGGAGTGATAGCTCACAAAATGAGGGCCATAGGCATTACGGGGAAGGTAGGCAGATGGATTTTTGAGTTCCTAATACACAGAACACAAAAAGTAGTAGTGAACAGGGCAAGATCCAGCATCAGTGAGGTCAAAAGCTCAGTGCCCCAAGGCACTGTCCTGGCACCTTTTGTATCATCATTTGCAGATGACACTAAAATAAGCATGAAAGTCACTACGGTAGAGGACACTGAAAAATTACAGGAAGACATAAGCAGGGTCTTCCAGTGGGCAGTGGAGAACGACATGACGTTCAATGGTGATAAGTTTCAGCTGCTTAGGTATGGAAAAAATGAAGAACTCAAAAGGAACACTATACAGTGGTCCCTCGGTTTTCGTGCATCTCCAAACTCGAACATTTATGTAAGTGTATTTTCGTAAGTGCTGTTACAAGTGTATTTTTGGGGGTCTGAAATAGACTAACCTACGTGACATTATTTCTTAAGGAAGTAAATTCGTTCGGTAATGGCACTTGAGCAGCATTCTGGAACGAATTTTCGGCGAAAACCGAGGGACCACTGTATACAAAACGCAAGAGGGTCACCACATAGAATGAAAGGAACACGTAAAGGACTTGGGAATAATTATGTCTGCTGATCTGTCTTTTAACGACCATAACAAGACAAAGATCTCAACAGCCAGGAATATGACGGGGTGGGTATTGAGAACTTTCAAAACAAGGGAAATAATGCCGATGGTGACACTCTTCAAATCGCTAGTGCTCCCTCACTTAAAATACTGCTCAGTGCTGACAGCCCCGTTCAGGGCAGGAGAAATATCAGAGCTGGAACAAATACAGAGATCGTTTACGGCTCACATTGAGCCACTGAAACATCTAAATTATTGGGAATGCCTTCAAGTCTTGAACATGTACTCATTGGAGCGGAGGAGAGAGAGATACATGATAATATATACCTGGAAAGTACTTGAGGGCCTGGTCCCAAATCTGCACACTGCCATAACATACTGGAGTGAGAGATATAGGAGGAAGTGTAAAATAAACCCAGTGAGGAGCAGGGGTGCGGTGGGGACAATACGGGAGCACTGTATTAATATCCGGGGTCCCAGACTATTCAACATCTTACCAGAAGATATCTGAAACACGGCTGGAACCAGTGTAGAAGCCTTCAAGAGGAAACTGGACAAGTATCTTCACCGGTGCCAGATCAACCAGGCTGTGATGGATATGTGGGGCAGCGGGCCTCCAGCAGCAACAGCCTGGTTGACCAGGTAAGCACCAGACGAGCCTGGCCCATGGCCGGGCTCAGAGAGTAGATAAACTCTCGAAACTTTTCAAAGGTATACATAGAATAATAAAGGTCCTATGAATAAAAAATGAGACTTTATGAAATCCACTTTAAGGAGCAAGGACATACATATACAGTACAGAATAGAATAAAAAAAAATTTCCCAGGTTACTACATTGAACTGCACAAGCTGCATTTCTTATTCCAGTCTTGAATGGGCAAGAGATCCCTACCCTCAACTCAGCAGAGAAAGTGGTCTGTATTTCTAATGCAGTCAGGAGTACCAGGGAGAAGATGAAAGTGCTAGTCAGGACCAAAGGTCATAAAGAAATGGATTCTAAACAAGATGATTTCAATCTAGATTTCATCTTCAACAGTTTAGACAAGGAGACATTTATTAAGATGCTGAAAGTCACATTATGCACCCTTTTCAACTCATAACTCGGCAAGGTGCTGGGCAGTTTAATTACTGACCAATTTTTAGGATTCTCACTATCCTTCAATCTCTCGTATATATATAATATTTAACACATTCCCCATATCCAATGATCACAAGAAAGCAGGTGCCACACACTAGCAATGATAAACAAGAATATTAAAGTAAATAACAAGCACATGAAAAAAGGAGGATTCATTCCTCCTTTTGGTGAATGCATTCCTCACTCAAACAAGTGAAATAATGAGAAGTATAAAACAGCAGTCCATGGAAAAGCTTTGCAGGTCAGGATAAAAGTGAAGACTAATGAAATGGTGCTATAATGGAAGTAGCCAAATAAACAGTACTGTACCTACTTTATTAACGGTACAAATATCTGCGGACATCTTTCATTTCGGAAGATAAGAGTTCTGCAGTGCAGTAAGGTATCCAGGATATGCTCTTGGCAGTGACCTGTGGAAAAAGAAAGTTTAACCATTTTATTTATTTTAAAAATTATAGTTTTTTTTTCTTCAACAAGTCAGCCATCTCCCACCGAGGCAGGGTGACCCAAAAAGAAAGAAAATCCCCAAAAAGAAAATACTTTCATCATCATTCAACACTTTCACCTCACTCATAAATATAATAAATTATAATAACTTCTCAAAATTAAATTTAACCCTTTCAGGGTCCAAGGCCATTTTTGGAAGGGGTGCATCAGTGTCCAAGAATTTAAAAAAAAAAAATTCTTATTTTTTCTTATGAAATGGTAGAGAACCTTTTTCTGAAGGTAATAAAACAAAAAGTACGAAATTTGACTAAAAATTGACGAAATTATGCTCTTGCAAAATTTGATGTGTCAGCGATATTTACGCATCGGCGATTTTGCCGAATTTGACTCCCATTTTAGGCCAATTACATCAGTCGACCAAATTCTTAGCTATTTCACTAGTATTACTTCTATTCTATCGACTGAGCACAAGAAATCACCCAGTCAACTGTTTCAACTACAAAATAAAGTGATTGGAAATTGGTAATTTAGCCAATTTAACTCAAAGTTCAAAATATTCAAATTTCAAAATAGGGTGCAGAATAAACAATGCAGGTTTCTGGCACTAAACTAACATTTCCTCTGTTCATTAGTTACGTTTTCAGTCTTTACAAGTGAATTCCATTTTGATTTTTTATTCACATAATGAATTTTTATTCAAACCAAAAAATGGAAGATTTACTGTTATGCAATATTGTAATAATTGTACAAATATTATCACCACATTTGTGAATGTATATTAGACCCACCAGCTGGCGCGTATTAGACGTGTGAGGTCATTTGTTTACTCTTGAACATCGGCAAAAAATTAACATTTCCGCTACTTTGAGCTCAGTTTCAAGCCATTTCCAGTACTAAAACCAATCAAAATCATCTCTATATCTGTAATATATCTTCCATTCTATCAAATGAGACAAAGAAATCGCAAATACAACTATAAAACGTATACTAAAAAACACTGCAAAGTTGCTGTTTTAATCGAAAATTACGGTTTCAGTTTTTTTTTCTCTCATTATGCACTGTGTGATGCAGGATTTGTTTTATGTGGTGCATACTTATCACATAGATGTATTCTCTCATATCTAGGCCCAAATTTACCGCTCAATGAAGTAAGCGGTCTCGACAATGTTTATGCATCGGCGATTTCACCCACTTTGAGCCCTATTATTGGCAAATTCCATTGTTTCAGTCGACGAAACTCAGCTATTTTGCTAGAACTCCATTTGTTCTATTGATTGAGTACAAGAAACCGCCCATTTACCAATTTCAACTAGTACCCAATAGTGATCAGAAATTGGTAATTTGGCCAATTTCATACACAAATCGAGTAAGGCCAATATCAAAATAGGGTCCAGAATTAACAATATACAAACAATCCTAGGACTAAAGTAATGTTTACTCTGTTCATTACTCATGTCTCCAGGACCCTCTTATATTATGCTTGCTTTCCATTTTGAATTTTTATTCACACAAAAAATAGAAGATTTACTGTTATGCAGACTACTGCATTATGTAAAAATGGTATAAATAATATAAGCGCATTTGTGAAAGCATATTAGACCTACCAAATGATGTGTATTGGACACATGACGTCATTTGTTTTCTCTTGAACGTCGTCAAAAATCAAACATTTCTGCTACTTTGAGCTCAATTTCAAGGTACTTTTAGTCTGCAAACCCTTCAAAATCATCTTTATTTCTGTAATATATATTCCATTCTATCAAATGAGACCAAAAAAACGAGAATACAGCCATAAATACCAGACGAAAATACACCACAAAATCAAAAACACGGTCAGAGTTTTTTTTTCATTATGCACTGCGTGCTGCAGAATTTTTTTTATACTGTGCACAATGGCCACTCAGACCCATTCTCTCATATGTAGGCCTACCAGCTTTCTCCCGCAAGATTTGAAGCCACTAGAATTTTGGCGCAATATTACGGGACCGACAGTGAAAGGGTTAAAAACTATTAGCATGAATGAAACAGGTGGTACAAATACAAAGGAATCAATGTATTAGGAGGTTGGAGTTATTGAAACGTCATATTTGAGAGTACAGTAGTCCCCCCAAATTCACAAGAGTTATGTTCCAAGACCACCTGCGAATTTGGAAAAACCATGAATTCTGGACGCAGTTAAAAAATGCCTATAAATGCCTATTTTTATAGTTTAAACAATAAATATGCCCCCAAAACACTAATTTAATTTCAAACTCGGTTTTATACATCACCCTAAAAAAAAAAGAATGTAAACATAAACCCGTCTACAGTACTGTACTGCTGTCTCCCTCAAGTGCTAGAATGTAAAATACTGATGTTACCCCCATATGTACTGTAATTCATGCAAGCCCGTTTTCTTTGATATACTGTAATTCATGCAACCCCGTTTTTTTTTGGTATATGTACGGTATATATAGGTAATACATATTTTAAGAAAAAGAGGATAAATAAGTATACAAGATATGATGTAGGGCGTAATGACAGTAGTTTGTTGGACTATGTATTGGTAGATAAAAGACTGTTGAGTAGACTTCAGGATGTGCATGTTTATAGAGGGGCTACAGATATATCAGATCACTTTTTAGTTATAGCTACAGTGGGAGTAAAAGGTAGATGGGATACAAGGAAAATAGAATCAGTAAGTAAAAGAGAGGTGAAGGTTTATAAACTAAAAGAGGAGGCAGTTAGGGTAAGATATAAACAACTATTGGAGGATAGATGGGCTAGTGAGAGTGTAGGCAATGGGGTCGAAAATGTATGGGGTAGATTTAAAAATGTAGTGTTAGAGTGTTCAGCAGAAGTTTGTGGTTACAGGCGAGTGGGTGCAGGAGGGAAGAGGAGCGATTGGTGGAATGATGATGTAAAGAGAGTAGTAAGGAGAAAAAGTTAGCATATGAGAGGTTTTTACAAAGTAGAAGTGATGCAAGGAGGGAAGAGTATATGGAGAGAAAAGAGAGGTTAAAAGAGTGGTGAAGCAATGTAAAAGAGAGCAGATGAGAGAGTGGGTGAGATGTTATCAGCAAATTTTGTTGAAAATAAGAAAAAGTTTTGGAATGAGATTAATAAGTTGAGGAAGCCTAGAGAACAAATGGATTTGACAGTTAAAAATAGGAGACGAGAGTTATTAAATGGAGAGTTAGAGGTATCGGGAAGATGGAGAGAATATTTTGAGGATTTGTTAAATGTTGATGAAGACAGGGAAGCTGTGATTTCGTGTGTAGGGCAAGGAGGAATAACATCTTGTAGGAGTGTGGAAGAGCCAGTTGTGGGTGTAGGGAAGTTCGTGAGGCAGTGGGTAGAATGAAAGGGGTAAGGCAGCTGGGATTGATGGGATAAAGATAGAAATGTTAAAAGCAGGTGGGGATATAATTTTGGAGTGGTTGGTGCTATTATTTAATAAATGTATGGAAGAGGGTAAGGTACCTAGGGATTGGCGAGAGCGTGTATTGTTCCTTTGTATAAAGGCAAAGGGGACAAAAGAGAGTGCAAAAATTATAGGGAATAAGTCTGTTGAGTGTACCTGGTAAAGTGTATGGTAGAGTTATTATTGAAAGAATTAAGAGTAAAACAGAAAGCAGGATAGCAGATGAACAAGGGGCTTTAGGAAAGGTAGGGGTGTGTAGACCAAGTGTTTACAGTGAAACATATAGGTGAACAGTATTTGGATAAGGGTAAAGATGTTTTGTGGCATTTATGGATTTGGAAAAGGCATATGATAGGGTAGATAGGGGGCAATGTGGCAGATGTTGCAGGTGTATGGAATAGGAGGAAGGTTACTGAAAGCAGTGAAGAGTTTTTATGAGGATAGTGAGGCTCAGGTTAGAGTGTGTAGGAGGGAAGGGGACTATTTCCCAGTAAAAGTGGGCCTTAGACAAGGATGTGTGATGTCACCGTGGTTGTTCAATATATTTATAGATGGGGTTGTAAGAGAAGTGAATGCGAGGGTCTTGGCAAGAGGTGTTGGGCTAAAAGATAAAGAAGCAAATACAAAGTGGGAGTTGTCACAGTTGCTTTTTGCTGATGACACTGTGCTTTGGGAGATTCTGAAGAGAAGCTGCAGAGGTTGGTGGATGAATTTGGTAGGGTGTGTAAAGAAGAAAATTGAAAGTGAATATAGGAAAGAGTAAGGTGATGAGGATAACAAAAAGAATAGGTGACGAAAGATTGGATATCAGATTGGAGGAGAGAGTATGGAGGAGGTGAATGTATTCAGATATTTGGGAGTGGACATGTCGGCGGATGGGTCTATGAAGGATGAGGTGAATCATAGAATTGATGAGGGAAAAGGGTGAGTGGAGCACTTGGAGTCTGTGGAGACAAAGAACCTTGTCTATGGAAGTAAAGAGGGAATGTATGAGAGTATAGTTATACCAACGCTCTTATATGGGTGTGAAGCATGGGTGATGAATGTTGCAACGAGGAGAAGGCTGGAGGCAGTGGAGATGTCATGTCTGAGGTCAATGTGTGGTGTGAATATAATGCAGAGAATTCGGGTTTGGAAATTAGGAGGAGGTGCGGGATTACCAAACGATTGTCCAGAGAGCTGAGGAGGGTTGTTGAGGTGGTTTGGACATGTAGAGAGAATGGAACGAGACAGAGTGACTTCGAGAGTGTATAAATCTGTAGTGGAGGGAAGGCGGGGTAGGGGTCGGCCTAGGAAAGGTTGGAGGGAGGGGGTAAAGGAAGTTTTGTGTGCGAGGGGCTTGGACTTCCAGCAAGCATGTGTGAGCGTATTTGATAGGAGTGAATGGAGGCATATGGTTTTTAATACTTGACGTGCTGTTGGAGTGTGAGCAAAGTAACATTTATGAAGGGATTCAGGGAAACCGGCAGGCCGGACTTGAGTTCTGGAGATGGGAAGTACAGTGCCGGCACTCTGAAGGAGGGGTGTTAATGTTGCAGTTTTATAACTGTAGTGTAAAGCACCCTTCTGGCAAGACAGTGATGGAGTGAATGATGATGAAAGTTTTTCTTTTTCGGGCCACCCTGCCTTGGTGGGAATCGGCCGATGTGTTAATAAAATAATAAAATAAAATAAATATACGGTAATAATTTAATTTAATAAAAATACAGTGGACCCTCGCTATTCGATTATGTACTCCAAACTCGCCCTTTTATATAAGTTTATTATTGTAAGTGCTTTTATAAGTGTATTTTGGGGGTCTGAAATGGACTAATCTAATTTACATCATTCCTTATGGGAATAAATTTGTTTGGTAACAGCAATTGAACAGCATTCTGGAATGAAGAATGTTTGAATAGCGAGGGTCCACTGTATTATAGTTTATATGGAAATTTTGCTGAATTTACGTTAATATTTATGTTACAAAATTATTAAATTATATTTTTCTTAATATTTAGCAATAAAACGCGTAAAAAATTATATATTGCCACAAAAAAATCTGCGAATTTGCGGGGATTTCCGTGAATAATTATTAGTTAGGTTCTAGGGAAAAATCCACGAATTACTGAAGCCGCGAATTTGCGGGGGTTCACTGAAGTTTGTGGTGTAAATATTTTGCAGAGAATTCAGGCTTGGAGATCAGAATACTGTGGGGGGTTACCAAAAGTATAAATCAGAGCTGAGGAGGGGTTAATGAAGTGGTTTGGCATTTGTTGATGGAACAGAACAAGATGACTAGGAGGGTTGGAGGGAGGGGGTAAAGATGGGTTGGGAGGAAGGGTTAAAGGTTTTAAGTAGTATGGGCTTGAACATCCAATAGGCTTGGGTGAACGCATAACCTGAGACTGGAAGAAAGCAGTTTTTATGGCTTGACATGTTGTTGGAATGTTAGCAAGATAACAAACATGAAAGGACCTCTGGCAGCAGCAGCAGTGGCAGTAGCAAAAATATTTACTATGCTCCTTGACTGCGTAGGTCACTTAGCACTCATAGCCATGAAAAAAATATTTACAACATAAAATAAAAGGAAGGAAGGCGGGGTAGGGGTCGTCCTCGAAAAGGTTGGAAGGAGGGAGTAAAGGAGGTTTTGTGGGCGAGGGGCTTGGACTTCCAGCAAGCATGTGTGAGGGTGTTAGATAGGAGTGAATGGAAACGAATGGTTTTTGGGACCTGACAAGCTGTTGGAGTTTGAGCAGGGTAATATTTTGTGAAGGGATTCAGGGAAACCAGCTAATTGATTTAGTTGGACTTGAGTCCTGGAAATGGGAAGTACAATGCCTGTACTTTGAAGGGGATGTCTGGGATAGTGACAGTTGGGAGGGACTTATTCTCAGCTGTCATATCTGAGCGCCTCTGCAAAGACAGTGATTATGTATGAGTGAGGTGAAAGTGTTGAATGATGATGAAAGTATTTTCTTTTTGGGGATTTTCTTTCTTTTTGGGTCACCCTGCCTCGGTGGGAGACGACCGACTTATTGAAAAAAAAATTAAAGCATGAATAAAATTAAAGAATAATAAAATCAACAAACACAACATCAATAAATACTATCATACCAAGTTAAATAGCCAACATCAATTAAAAACCTAATAGTGGAACCTCCACTAACGCATTTAATCCATTCCATGACCTTGCTTGCAACTGGATTTGCTCATTTGCAGAGTCAATTTTCCTCATTTAAATTAACTGAAATGGAATTAATCCATTCCAGTGGAATTCCAGGTACCACAAAATACTTCAATAATTTCCCTAATATTAACTCTATGGCTTATTTATCTATCAATTCATCTAGTATGACATAATAAACAATATTAATAACATAGAAACATGATATATACACTAGAATGAATGAAATATTACGTATGTGAGTAGTGTTAGAGGAGGCGGAAGCAGCGGCCTCCGCCTCCCTGAGCGGCGATGTCTTGATACACACTGCCATCTTGTGGTGGCGATCTGAAACTCACTTATAGTATTATTATTATAATTACGTATTCTTTATTAGTACATATGTATTAGTACTCTCCATGGGGAAGTGGAACAGAATTCTTCCTCCGTAAGCCATGCGTGTCGTAAGAGGCGACTAAAATGCCGGGAGCAAGGGGCTAGTAACCCCTTCTCCTGTATATATTACTAAATGTAAAATGAGAAACTTTCGTTTTTCCTTTTGGGCCACCCCGCTTCAGTGGGAAACGGCCGACGTGTTGAAAGAAAGAAAGATGTATTAGTACATATTTATAGGTAGTAGGTTGGTAGACAGCAACCACCCAGGGAGGTACTACCATCCTGCCAGGTGACTGTGAAACAGAAACCTGAAACTGTTTTACATGATGGTAGGATTGCTGGTGTCTTTTTTCTGTCTCATAAACATACAAGATTTCAGGTACGTCTTGCTACTTCTACTTACACTTAGGTCACACTACGCAAACATGTACACGTTTATGTATACACACTCAGAGTTTTCTTTGATTTTATCTTAATAGTTCTTGTTCTTATTGCTTTTCCCTTTCATATCCATGGGGAAGTGGAATAAGAATCTTTCCTCCGTAAGCCATGCGTGTTGTAAAAGTCAACTAAAATGCCGGGAACAATGGGCTAGTAACCCTTTTCCTGTATAGCTTACTAAAAAGAAGAAGAAAACCCTCAAAGTGGGATGTTTGAATGTGCGTGGATGTTGTGCGAATGATAAGAAAGAGATGATTGTAGATGTTATGAATGAAAAGAAGCTGGATGTCCTGGCGTTAAGTGAGACAAAGCTGAAGGGGGTAGGAGAGTTTCAGTGGGGAGAAATAAATGGGATTAGATCAGGGTTTCAAATAGAGTTAGAGCTAAAGAAGGAGTGGCAATAATGTTGAATAATCAGTTATGGCAGGTAAAGAAGGAATATAAATGTATAAATTCAAGGATTATGTGGAGTAAAATAAAGGTTGGATGTGAAAAGTGGGTTATAGTAAGTGTTTATGCACCTGGAGAAGAGAGAAGTGTAGAGGAGAGAGAGATTTTGGGAAATGTTGAGTGAGTGTGTGGGAGTTTTGAACCAAGTGAGAGAGTAATTGTGGTTGGGGATCTTAATGCTAAAGTGGGTAAAAATGTTGTGGATGGAGTAGTAGGTAAATTTGGGGTGCCAGGGGTAAATGTAAATGGGAACCATTAATTGAGCTATGTGTAGAAAGAGGTTTGGTAATAAGTAATACATATTTTATGAAAAAGAGGATAAATAAATATACAAGGTATGATATAGCACGTAAGGAAAGTAGTTTGTTGGATTATGTATTGGTGGATAAAAGGTTGATGAGTAGGATTCAGGATGTACATGTTTATAGAGGGCAACGGATATATCAGATCATTATTTGGTTGTAGCTACAGTTAGAGTAAAAGGTAGATGGGACAAAAGAAAATGGCAACAGCAAGTAAGAGAGAGGTAAAGTGTATAAACTAAGGGAGGAGGAAGTTAGGGTGAGATATAAGCAACTATTGGCAGAAAGGTGGGCTAGTGCAAGTAGTAGTAGTGGGGGGGTTGAAGAGAGTTGGGATAGTTTTAAAAATGCAGTATTAGAATGTGGGGCAGAAGTTTGTGGCTATAGGAGGGTGGGTGCGGGAGGAAAGAGGAGTGAGTGGTGGAATGAAGAAGTAAAGGGTGTGATAAAAGAGAAAAAGGTAGCTTATGAGAGGTTTTTACAAAACAGAAGTGTAAATAGAAGAGCAGAGTATATGGAGAGTAAAAGAAAGGTGAAGAGAGTGGTGAGAGAGTGCAAAAGAAGAGCGGATGAAAGAATGGGAGGCTCTGTCAAGAAATTTTGCTGAAAACAAGAAAAAATTTTGGAGCGAGACAAACAAGGTAAGAAAGCCTAGGGAACGAATGGATTTGTCAGTTAAAAACAGAGTAGGGGAGTTAGTAGATGGGGAGCTGGAGGTATTGGGTAGATGGCGTGAATATTTTGAGGAACTTTTAAATGTCGATGAAAAAAGGGAGGCGGTAATTTCATGTACTGGTCAGGGAGGTACAACATCGTTTAGGAGTGAAGAAGAGCAGGATGTGAGAGTGGGGGAGGTGCGTGAGGCATTACGTAGAATGAAAGGGGGTAAAGCAGCTGGAATTGACGGAATCATGACAGAAATGTTAAAAGCAGGGGGATATATAGTGCTGGAGTGGTTGGTATTTTTGTTTAATAAATGTATGAAAGAGGGAAGGTACCTAGGGATTGGCAGAGAGCATGTATAGTTCCTTTATATAAAGGGAAGGGGATAAAAGAGAGTGTAAAAATTATAGGGGAATAAGTTTACTGAGTATACCAGGTAAAGTGTATGGCAGGGTTATTATTGAAAGAATTAGAGGTAAGACAGAGAGTAGGATTGCAGATGAGCAAGGAGGCTTTAGAGTGGGTAGGAGATGTGTAGATCAAGTGTTTACAGTGAAGCATATGTGAACAGTATTTAGATAAAGGTAGAAGTTTTATTGCATTTATGGATTTAGAAAAGGCATATGATAGAGTGGATAGGGGAGCAATGTGGCAAATGTTGCAAGTGTATGGAATAGGTAGCAAGTTACTGAAGGCTGTAAAGAGTTTTTATGAGGATAGTGAGGCTCAGGTTAGGGTGTGTAGGAGAGGGAGATTACTTCCGGTAAAAGTAGGTCTTAGACAGGGATGTGTAATGTCACCATGGTTGTTTAATATATTTATAGATGGGGTTGTAAAAGAAGTAAATGCTAGGGTGTTGGGGAGAGGGGTGGGATTAAATTATGGAGAATTAAATGCAAAATGGGAGTTGACACAGTTACTTTTTGCTGATGATACTGTGCTTATGGGAGATTCTAAAGAAAAGTTGCAAAGGTTAGTGGACGAGTTTGGGAGTGTGTGTAAAGGTAGAAAGTTAAAAGTGAACATAGATAAGAGTAAGGTGATGAGGGTATCAAACGATTTAAATAAAGAAAAATTGGATATCACATTGGAGAGAGGATTATGGAAGAAGTAAATGTTTTCAGATATTTGGGAGTTGACGTGTCAGCGGATGGGTTTATGAAGGATGAGGTTAACCATAGAATTGATGAAGGAAAAAGGCGAGTGGTGCATTGAGGTATCTGTGGAGACAAAAACGTTATCCATGGAGGCAAAGAAGGGAATGTACGAAAGTATAGTGGTACCAACACTCTTATATGGATGTGAAGCATGGGTTGCAAATGCTGCAGCGAGGAGGAGGCTGGAGGCAGTGGAGATGTCCTGTCTAAGGGCAATGTGTGGTGTAAATATTATGCAGAAAATTGGGAATGTGGAAATTAGGAGAAGGTGTGGAGTTACTAAAAGTATTTGTCAGAGGGCTGAAGAGGGTTGTTGAGGTCGTTTGGTCATTTAGAGAGAATGGATCAAAGTAGAATGACTTGGAGAGCGTATAAATCTGTAGGGAAAGGAAGGCGGGGTAGGGGTCGTCCTAGAAAAGGTTGGAGGGAAGGGGTAAAGGAGGTTTTGTGGGCGAGGGGCTTGGACTTCCAGCAAGCATGTGTGAGCGTGTTAGATAGGAGTGAATGGAGACGAATGGTTTTGGGACATGACGATCTGTTGGAGTGTGAGCAGGGTAACATTTTGTGAAGGGATTCAGGGAAACCAGTTAATTGATTTAGTTGGACTTGAGTCCTGGAAATGGGAAGTACAATGCCTGCACTTTAAAGGAGGGGTCTGAGATAGTGACAGCTGAGAGGGACTTTTCTCAGCTGTCGTATCTGAGCTCCTCTGCAAAGACAGTGATTATGTATGAGTGTGGTGAAAGTGTTGAATGATGATGAAAGTATTTTCTTTTTGGGGATTTTCTTTCTTTTTGGGTCACCCTGCCTCGGTGGGAGACGGCCGACTTGTTGAAAAAAAAATGTATTCTTATAATAATTTATATTATATTACATATATTATGTATATAATTATGTTATACATATTATCATTATTATTATTATTATTATTATTAGTACGTATTCTTATAATAATACTCTTGCTTACAATTTGGAATTTTATTCACACAAAAAATAAAAGATTTACTGTTATGCAGACTACTGCATTATTGTAATAATTGTACAAATAATGTCAACCCATTCATGACTGCATATTGGAATGGCCACTCGGACAGGTATTGGACAGTGATGTCATTTGTTTACTCTTGAACATCGGCAAAAATCAAACAATTCAGCTACTTTGAGCTCAATTTCAAGGTACTTTTTGTTGTGAAAGCAATCAAAATCATATCTATTTCTGTAATATATCTTCCATTCTATCAACTGAGACCAAAAAAACGAGAATACAACCATAAAAACCATACGAAAATATACAGCTAAGGGCTGGCTAAGGCTGAGAAGTAAACTCTGTTATTTAAAGTCAGATTTCTTTCAATTTTGGTGTACATTAAGAAACATCTTTCCATCATACATTGCCCAAGTTTCAATAAGATATTCCAACAAACAAATGAGATCCAATTCCCTAGATCAAGAGCAAGAGCCCCTCACCAGCGTCAAAGAACCTCCCTTGAGGCCCGCTCGCATCTGGAAATTTCGCTCGCCTATGGAAGCAAAAAATTGACCGATCAACTGCTCGTATCTGGAAAAACTCGCATGTGGATGTGCTCGTTAGTGGAGGTTCCACTGTATATTAGTAAAGTTAAAAGATTTTCCAACATTTATAAAGAAAATCGTTAATTTTTTTTAACCAGACTTGAGTTCTGGAGGTGGGAAGGGCAGTGCCTGGGCTCTGAAGGAGGGGTGGGGATGTTACAGTCAGAGGGTAGGATGTTACAGTCAAGAGGGTAATCTAGAAGTGTGGTGCTAGCACACATCTGAAAAGACAGCAATTGAATGAATGATGGTAAATGCATTTTCATCTTTGAGCAACAATGCCTTGGCAGAAGACACATGTCAAGGTAAAAAAAAAAAATGATGAAATATATGCTCACACCCACCCACCCACTCATAAACACACACATGCACGCCCAGTATACTGACAATACTTTTATCTTCATCAATACTCACCAAGCATTAAAATGAAGTTGGTAGAAATCTTTGAAACAGCTACAGGCACTTCTTCAGTTCTGCAACATATTTTATTAATTAATGCAACTTTTCATACAATGATATTCATGCAGTGATGGTGTCATTCAATGTCTTACACAAATTCAACTGCAGAACCCTTCTCAGTTCACTCCTTTTCTTGATCATAGCCATTATCTGACATCAAACATAATAGATTAATTGTAGATAAAACAAAATATGGCAAGTATGAATGATCCTGAAAACTGGGGTTTAAAGTATGCTTTCATTATTTTATTGGGAATTGACATGCAAAAAAATAAAAAACAGGTTAAGTATGATTGTAAAAAAAAATAATTACATTTCCTAATAATTTAAACAGCCTGTCCTTTGAAACAAGATCAAAGTGTGGCATCATAGTGTACAATTAACTTTCTTAATTACCAGTTAATTAAGGAAGCACTGATCTTATTTTTTTGTTTTATACATCAGTTTTGCAGAAGAGCTGTTATCCTAACCTCAGCTCATTGCAAAACCCAGAGCTATCTAAGGTATACTATCACCCCCCCCCAGGATGCAAACCACAACAGTTGACTAACACAAGGTACCTACTTACTACTAGGTGACCAAGGGCAGCAAGTGAAAGGAAACATGTCCACCATTTCCACCCATGCCAGGGATCGAACCACAGATACTCAGTATGTGAGCAGTGTGTGCTACCAATTGAGCCACAGGACACTTAATGTGCTAGGTCTCTAACAAGGGTAAATATGCCCATGAATCAACTCATTCTTGGGATTCCAGTTGTACTATATTTACAGCAAGTGAGCAAGTGATGTTGAATGTTTAGTTTCTTTAGTCACCCAACCTAGGTAGGAGAGAGCTGATGTAAAAAAAATATAAATATATATAATTTAAAAGATAAATGAAATGTTACAATAAGCCAGTGACAATTAGCATTGCACACTCCTGAAAGTTACTTTACCAGAATTTAAAATCAACATTGGTCTCCTCTCAGATTCAAACTCTAGGGTACTGAATTACCTGACCAGTAGACCATAGCATTTACAGCATGATATTTTTACCAATCTCATATATTTACATCTACAGTATCCCAAGATCCCTTCTATTATATTAAAAAAGCACTAAACCCACATGGGTCATTCAGCACGACTATCCCTAGGAACTCAATTTCTTCAAAATAGATATAATGAATTTGTTCAATATTTAAGACAATGATTACTCAAACACCTTACAATACTTCAGCAAATCTAGTTGAAATGTGGTGAAAACCTTTGTTGTAAAGGGCAATTTCACTGCCACTGAACATATGGGAGTTAACATTTTCCAGGTGCCCTACTTACCACTTTTTAAATTAAACTAGGAAGATTACAGAATAAAATTATTTTAACTATAGTAGATGATATTAAAAGCATCCTCACCCGACAGAAGCAGCTTCCATGTCAATCACTGCAGAGAGGAGGAGAGAGATCAATTTGGTGATCTCGGATCCAGAGAACTCCTAGTAAAATGGATATTAATGAAAGTTTCAAAATACTACCCCTTCATTAAATAGGCAAATACATTAGACAAGCTTGCATAAATAGCTAAAACATTTTAAAATTAAATGCTCTTGATATTTTACTAATATGATGAAGGAATTGAGATAAAAATTATAAAATTTTCATTAGGATTTTAAACATCTAATTCCATACTTAACATGAATCCCAACAGCATATTAAATAAAACTATCACAGTATACTTAATACAGTGTAGTGCTTTATAATGATTACACATACAACCTGTTAACAGTATGCATTCTGGTCACTAATAAGTTTAAGAATTATCTGAAAAAGGCTAATATTTTTATTACAAAAAAATATAGATTGCACTTCATGATGCGCTTAACCCATGTGGGCAATTTAATGCAATGTGTGGTAGAATCTTAATCATCCTTCTGCTGACTGCAAAGCAATTTCCAATCAGTCCAGTTGTTCTATGCCCTTTATTTAAAGATTAATTCTAGTGTAGAACACATATCTGATGTATCATAGAAGAATTAACGCAAACACTAAGTTTATGCCTAACCCTTTCACTGTCGTTGACGTATAGGTACAGCTTACAAGCCAGTGTTGGTGACGTATTAATACCCCAAAATTCTAGCAGCTTCAAATCTAGCAGGAGAAAGCTGGTAGATCTACATAAGAGAGAATGGGTGTGTGTGGTCAGTGTGTGCAGTATAAAAAAAAATCATGCAGCATGCAGTGCATGAGAAAAAAAAACTCTGACTGTGTTTTTGGAGTAAAACGCTGACTTTGAGGTGTATTTTCAAATGGTATTTATGGTTGTATTCTCATTTTATTGGTCTCATTTGATAGAATGGAAGATATATTACAGAAATAGAGATGATTTTGATTGGTTTCACGATGAAAAATACCTTGAAATTGAGCTCAAAGAAGTGAAAATGTTCGATTTTTGCCGATGTTCAAGAGTAAACAAATGACGTCACCGTCCAATACGTGTCCAACTGGCCAGTCTAATACGCAGTCACAAATGGGTAGACATTATTTATACAATTATATAATAATGCAGTAGTCTGCATAAAAGTAAATCTATTTTTTGTGTGAATAAAAATTCAAAATGGAAAGCAAGAGTAATATAAGAGAGGCCTGGAGATATGATTAATGAACAGAGAAAATGTTATTTTAGTGCCAGGAATGTCTGCATTGTTTATTCTGGACCCTATTTTGAAATTGGCATCTTTTGAAATTTGCGTGAAATTGGCCAAATTGCCAATTTCTGACCACTTTATTGGGTAGTTGAAATTGGTAAATGGGTGGTTTTTTTTACTCAATCGATAGAACAAATTGAGTTCTAAAGAAGTAGCTATGAGTTTGGTCGACTGGAACAATGGAATTGGCCGAAAATATGCCTCAAAGTGGGCGAAATTGTCGATGCGTAAAGTGGAACCTCGGTTTTCGTATGCCCTAGTTTGTATGTAAAACTATAGTTATTCTCTATAAAATGTAATTTTTGTTAATATTTTTGGGTGTCTGGAATGGATTAATTGGATTTACATTATTTCTTAAGGGAAATATTAACAAAAAATACATTTTATAGAGAATAACTGTAGTTTTACATACAAACTAGGACATACAAAAACTGAGGTTCCACTGTATATAGCACTGCCAAGACCGCTAACTTCAGGAGAGCGTAATTCCATAAGTTTTCCATCAAATTTCGTACTTCTGGTGTCATTACAATCGGGAAAAAAAATTCTATCATTTCATAAGATTTTTTTTTTTTTTTAAATTCATTGACACAGAGTGAGTTCAGGATCAGGGGTCTCGACAGTGAAAGGGCTAACATAAACTTGTAAAACTCTATACCATGCTTTGTACTTAAAAAATAAACATGTGATCAAGCAAATAAGCTTTGGTTATAAGCCTCTCTTGAATTAAATACTCACAGAATTCTCAACAGCACAATGGACATGCCTGATCAGGCTTCCTAGGAGGACACGGTAGATATGTCCATCAGACTGTGGGTTTTTTAACCCTCTCTCCACTGCCTTCTCTATATTACTATGAAATAAAGAAATAAATGAAAGTATAAATCATAATCTTTTTGAGTAATGGTAAATACTGTACAGTGGCCCCTCAATTTTCGCCAAAAATTCGTTCCAGAATGCTGCTCAAGTGCCATTACCGAACGAATTTACTTCCTTAAGAAATAATGTCACGTAGGTTAGTCTATTTCAGACCCCCAAAAATAAACTTGCAACAGTACTTACGAAAATACACTTACATAAATGTTCGAGTTTGGAGATGCACGAAAACCGAGGGACCACTGTACATTAATTTATTTAGAATGTTACTCAAATTAATTTTTTTGTCAGGAAGCACATATTAGCATGTGTTATGGAACACATTAGGGTAACTAAATGAGTTATCCCTTGTTTTATCCCCATGTACATATTTCATAATACAATTTAATGAGCCTGTCTAAAAAATAAAATCCTTTCCAATTTTTTTTCCTCTTATTCATTTTCTTTCTTTTCCCCTCTTCCCATTCAACACCAAGCCCTTCTATCTTTGCCAAAAAATATAAGAGAACGGTGAAGAATTTACTAAGAAAATACTTAAAGCTCCTTAGGATAAATAAGGTTACTTAAAAACACTTACAAGCCTTAAAACTGCTCATTTCAAAACAAATTCAAACAACAAAACTTCAGAACTAAGTCCTGACACTAACTTAAAACCCTCTAATAGCAGAGTGAGCAAATTACACTTCCCAAACACATGTTCAATATATAGGAAGCTTTATTTTAAGAGCATACATTATTATTTCAAGTTTAAAGTCTATTCAAGAAAACATTCTTAAGTTGATATGCATAAAACAAGATGGCATTACTATATTATAAATACATTTTGCACAATTTTACACATTTTTACATAATTTTATATTTTACTGGCTTTTCATTTAACTTGGAAGATCACATAGTTAGTCTTTAAATAATTATAAAAATATAAATGTTGACAATAAAAAAATGTATACTTCTATATAATCAGTTAATGAATACTTACATCTTAGTTATTCTAAAGACATTTTCAAACAGTATTTCTGATGCAGAATCTACAGCCTCGTTGACCAAACGTTTAGTAACCTTAACCCATTTATGCTGATTTCTCGTCTGTTAATAGATTACATAAAATAATTAGCAATGACATCACTATTTTAAAGTATCTAGGCATACAAGTGCTAGTGTAATTCACTGTAGCTTCACACAACTGAACATATATTTAAAAAAAAACAGCAATCACTTTCATTATTTACCAACCTGAGAGAGGATGATTAAATAAGAGTTAGGGACAAAGTAATTAAATAAAAGCTACAGTACCAGTGCATCCGAGCTAAGATCAATATTACTACAAAAAGAAAATGTGGCTCAAGTTATTGATATTAGAATGAAAAAATAACAGTAACTAATAAAATACTAACTGTACAAGACTTGTATTAAAGATCCAGCACTGTCACAGTTAATACTCCAATATTTTCTTAGCATAAGAACATAAGAAAGGAGGAACACTGCAGCAGGCCTGTTGGCCCATACTAGGCAGGTCCTTCACAATCCGTCCCACAACAGTCTACCCCCTCTTTGACAGTAATGACTAATAACAATTATTCTCTTGTTCAACTCAACATTCTCAAATATTCAATTAGCATATCACAAAATTTCATTCACCTCCAAACAAACAAAACTATTATTCACTTCTTGTAACCTAAACACACAAACGTATTATTCACTTCTTGTAACCATTTTTTATTTTTTTAATTAAGTATTTATACTGTACCAATCTTTTTTTGAAATTGTTTATTTACCATTACCACTATGCCTTTCTTCAACTCATTATCTCTTGTGTATCCCACTTTTTTTTAACTTCCTCATACTCAAATTTTCTCTTCCCTCTTAACTCAGTATTGCTCAGTGTTAGGATATCTATTTTCCATTCATTCATAACATCAACCAACCCTATCTAAGTCATATTATATTCTCACCTATTCAAACAAACTATCTTCAAAATTTTCTTCATTTCATTCTTGTTAAGTGTGTGCAGATAAGAAATCAATTGTTATTGGTACAGTGGTACCTCGGTTAACGATGGTCCCCAAACTCGCCCTTTTATGTAAGTTTATTTTTTTAAATGCTTTTTAAGTGTGTTTTGGGGGTCTAAAAGGACTAGTCTATTTTACATCATTCCTTATAGGGATAAATTCGTTTGGTAATGGCACTTGAACAGCATTCTGGAACGAAAAAATATCGTTAACCGAGGTACCACTGTATTTTAGTTGCTTCCTATGACACACATGGTTATAAAGAAATGATTCTGTGCCAATGTCCTCGGAAAAGTGATAAACGTAAATAATTAACCCCCAACTTAACTTCTTGTACACTTAACATTCATTCCACCAATAATGTCTTACTCTGCACCACTTAAAACAATGGCTAGCTTCCAGATAAATACTTACATGATTTTGGGACATATGATGCTTTAGTAGCTTCTTCAACTGCCTCACAGGTAAGCACCTATGGCTTAACTCTCTTATTAGTTGATCCATCATGCTAGGGTGCAACTATCCCCTCACTAAAATGTTTCACACCTGTGAAATAAAAAATGTCATAAGGAAACCTTTCTGAATAAGACTCAACAAAAATTACTCTCTCATTTCAATTCTTCAAAAAGACATCAGCTAATCCTTTGCAGATAAAGCTTTGACTCTTAACTCAAAAAGTGTTTTGTCATCTGGACAAGCATTTTAAATATAATGTCTATTGTCATTTAATGAAATAAATCTGTCAACAGTATCCCTCAACACTAAAAAAAGGTCATGTGACCAGAGATTTTCAAAAGTGTGAAGAGGTTTGTATTGAAGGTATAAATAGGTGAGAATTAAAACTTCATTATGAAGTACTGCAAGAGGGAGATATGATTCCTATTTAACTCTCTTAAAATGAATATGAAATTATGCTAGTAGGCAGCTATACTAACAGTGCTGAACATCTACAAAATAGATTCAGTGAACTACAAGATAACGTACAGCCTCTCCTCACTTAACGTAGGAGTTCCGTTCCTAAGACCACGTCGGTAAACAAATTCGTCACTAAGTGAGGAGCATACTAGTATAATGATAGTGGGTTTGTGTCAACCATCTTTCATATTGTTTTAATGTCACCTTCGCACAATTTATAACATTTCTGATATAATTTTAAATATTTATACAGTAATGTACTGTATATTGTAATAAATAGAATAGAGAAAATCAGCTCTAATATACTACATTATTTAGGTATGCAAACTGGTGAGAGAGCCCGTCTGTAACCCATAAGGTTAATGCAACTTATAGTGTGCCACTTCCTAAGTTGACAGAACTAACATTACCTGTTTTTAGACCTCCCAATAATTGGGAAGAATTTTAGTCTAGTTTCACAGCTTCAGATAATGATAGAACAGGCTTAAATACTGTTACTAAATTGTTCCATTTAAAAGGTCAAGTAGAAGGTAATGAACACACATTAATCATAGACTATGAGCAAGCAGTAGATCTCTTGGAGACCTTGTAGGCAACACACTCGCTTCATAGTGTCTGTGGTTTGATCCCTAGCAAGGGTGGAAACACTGAGCATGTTTCCTTACACCTGATGTCCCATTCACCTGGCAAGCAAGTAGGTACCTGGGTGTTAGTTAACTGGTGTGGGTCACATCCTGGAGGACAAGATTGAGGACCTTAGAGGAAATAAGACAAGACAGTCCCTCAATGATGCACCTGGGTGGCTAACCCTCCGGGGTTAAAAATTCAAACAAAACCTCATCCTATCTTAACTCAGAATCAAACATATTTAACTTGATACACAAATTAAGCTATCTTAAGTCTCAACATAATTTTGTAGAGTTAAGATAAAATTTGTTGGGATTTTTAACCTGGAGGGTTAGCCACCCAGGAAAACCCAAAAAAGTCACTGTGTCATCAAGAACTGTTTTATTTCCATTGGGGCCCTTTAATCTTGTCCACCTAGGATGCAACCCACACCAGTCGACTAACACCCAGGTACCTACTTACTGCTAGTGTAAGGAAACATGCCCAACATTTCTACCCATGCCGGAGATTGAACCAGGGATATTGTGTCTGTGCTGCCAACCTGGCCACTGAAGACTATGTATAATAATGATTAACAGTAGCTGATTAGGTTCCATGTACAGCCTCCCTTCACTTAACGATGGAGTTCTGTTCCTAAGACCACGTCGGTAAACAAATTCATCGCTAAGCGAGGCACATACTACAATGGTAGTGGGTTTGTGTCAACCATCTTTGATATTGCAGTAATACGTATTTTACGAGGAAAAATTAATTATAAAACTGTACAGTGGAAGTCTAAGATTAACATTGAGGGTATTTCTCTAGTTCTGAGATTAGAGTAGAGTTACAAGAATTAGTACAACTTTGTATCAGTACTAATCCTGATAAAGATAATGAACCTGCAATTACTAGTGCTAAATTTACTTTAAAAATCACTGAACGTGATGTAGCTGAAACTACCACACCTGTAGCTTGTGTGATACTACATGGAACAAGACACAAGAAACACACAAGTTAATACCTTGTTTGATCAAGGCTCTTCAAAAGACCTTTGTTAAATGGTCAAGGGTTTGAAGAGCCTTAATGAAAGTCCTGAGAAACCTGTTTACATGAGAGGAAACTCATGATGACATTTAAGTCCATCCCTGACCATTGTCAAGTTGTTGTGATAATAAGTAAGTTTATTCAGGTATACACAAATACAGTTACATAGATCATCATACATAGCAACATATGTGTAGAAAACCCAGGATAACCCAAAAAAGTCAGAGAGAGGGACTTATTTCCATTGGGGTCCATAATGACTATTTCAAATTAATGTACAAACATATGCAATAATTTGAAATTCCTAGTATGTGCAGGATAGACCAAAACACTGTCATATGTTGACTGTCCTAAGCGAGGGTTATTTGTGATTGACTAGCCACTGTATTGTGATTTTTTTATTTTCTACTTAGATTTACAAAGCTCCCAGAGGTGAAACATTTTTTTAATAAATGTTCTAATGTTGCACAAACATCTTAGTTGCATTATGTAGGTACATATGTGCCAAAGTTCCTGTTAACTCTGTTATCATTATCTTATTACATCTGGAAATATTAAACCAAAATTGTGATCTTTTCTCAAAGTTCTTGCTAGATGGTTTTCAAAAATCCGAAATATAAAAAAAAAATTAACCAATACAAACATATTATAAAGCATGAATGTAATATTTACATATTGTTTATGGTTCATAATCTAAATATTAATAGTTTAAAAAGCCAATTCAAACAAACCAACAACGAATTATTATATGAAGTTCAAATAATTCTACAACTGCAGCTAAAAAAGTTTTACAATAACCAGAGAGTATGGTAATCTATAGAACATGACCGTCTCACCACAAAATATGCAAGACAATGACTTAAAATAATCATAGAAACCATATTTAAAGACCCCAATTAAAGAAGTGTTAAAGTTGCGACAATTCCACCACCTCTGCCTAACCTGTGTTAAAGGCGCAAATCTTTAAATACACACTATAATTTATTACAAAGGATGGAGCCAAGTATGCACCATTAACCAAGCAATGTGTGTGGAGGGGATATAGAGCTGCAAGTCCCTCGCAAAATAACTAAAAATGACAAAAACTAGAGGTGATTGGTCTCACATGTGGTGTAAACAGCGCCTTGCCGCCACTGGTGACTACAGTGGTACCAATACTCTCCTTCCCTCACAACACTCTTAAAATTATTTAGAATCCTCAAATAAAACCATTTTTATTCTTGTTATACACTAAATAGAGTGACTAAATGGTGATATTTGGCTTGAATTATCTCTCTGGTACTTTTAAACCCGTCCCTGTCAATTAAAAACAAGTTTGATGGTCTGGTTAAGAATAACAGCTGATCCCAAAACACGTTTTGTTGTATTTTAAATTAAGAAAAGAGAGAACCAAAATAAACAATTATGTAAACTTCATTTAGTCTATATATGAAGATGATTTTCTACAGATTTGCTGCTTTCAATCTGTAGCACCTACAGTAGGTGGTCAGGCCTCAAAAAACTTTTATTATACAGCAATACAGAAGCTGAAGTAATAGTCTGAACATGTCAAAGCCAGTCCCAGTATAAACCAGTTCAATTAATGAGTGAAGTTACAGAAAAAAGTGATTTCTTGTATAGTTAACATTCGTGTACTTAATATTGTAAGTTGATCTTCTATATTGTTCTTATAAATAACCCAGTACACACTATTTCTATTGCACCTCTTATTACTGTAAGTGATTTTCACGCAAATGAGTTACTTAGCTGTTTTAATTGATAAGGTTTACTTATTACCGATATCTTTTGTGGAAATAAGTTAGTTTCACCTTTTTTAGGGTTAGCCTAGATAATCTACACGTGTGTACTATATAAGATAAGATTTCGTTCGGATTTTTAACCTCGGAGGATTAGCCACCCAGGATAACCCAATAGTCAGTGCGTCATCGAGGACTGTCTGTCTTATTTTCATTGGGGTCCTCAATCTTGTCCCCCAGGATGCGACCCACACCAGTCGACTAACACCCAGGTACCTATTTGCTGCTAGGTGAACAGGACAACAGGTGTAAGGAAACGCGTCGAAATGTTTCCACCCGCCGGGAATCAAACCCGGGCCCTCCGTGTGTGAAGCGAGAGCTTTAGCCACCAGACCACCTATATATATACCTGGAGGGTGTTTCGATGGTCAACCCCATCTCCCCACCCCCGCGGCTTGGTCCATGATCAGGCCTCGTGGTGGATCAGGGCCTGATCAGCCAGGTTGTTACTGCTGGTCGCACGCAAACCGACGTACTAACCACAGCCCGGCTAGTCAGGAACTGACTTTAGGTGCCTGTCACGCTCCCTCTAAATTTATATAATCTGCACTTATGTGTACCTGTACCTAAATAAACATACCTACTTACGTTGTCTGATGTGTCTATCCTACCGGATTGTACATTCTGTCCATTCATCTCACTTCCTCTCATATTTTAATTAATTTGCAGATATTAGGATTAAGCACAAGTAGTTACTTTGATCATATCTGTAGCTTGCTGAAGTCTTCTTAAAGTTTTCTCCTGTCTTCTATGGTTGTTATCTTCGTTATAACAACATAGAATTCAGCTTCCACTTGTAAGTCATTTACCTATATCAGGAACAGCAAGGGGCCATGCACTGACCCTGGAGGAACTCGACTTGTCATCTGTGCCCACTCCAGAACCTTCTTTCTTACCATAATGATATGCCTTCTATTCACCAGGCTCGATTGCCTTAGAAACCCAGTAAACCATTATTCTCTTAAATATTCGGTGTGTACTCACCTAATTGTGGTTGCAGGGGTCGAGACTCAGCTCCTGGCCCTGCCTCTTCGCTGTCCGCTACTGGGTCTCTGCTCTTCCTGCTCCATGAGCTTTATCATACCTTGTCTTAAAACTATGTATGGTTCCTGCCTCCACTATATCTTTCTCTAGTCCATTCCACTTCCTGACTACTCTGTGGCTGAAGAAATGCTTCCTAACATCCCTTTGACTCATCTGAGTCTTCAGCTTCCAGTTGTGTCCCCTTGTTTCTGTGTTCCCTCTCTGGAACAACCTGCCACTATCTACCTTGTCAATTCCCCGCAGTATTTTGTATGTCGTTATCATGTCTCCTCTGACCCTTCTTTCCTCCAGTGTTGTTAGTCCTATTTCCCTCAATCTTTCTTCATAAGACAGACCCCTGAGTTGTGGAACTAACCTTGTCGCAAACCTTTGCACTTTCTCCAGTTTCCTTACGTGCTTGACCAGGTGTGGGTTCCAGACTGGTGCTGCATATTCTAGTATGGGCCTGACGTACACGGTATACAGTGTCTTGAACGATTCCTTGTTAAGGTAACGGAACGCTAATCTGTGTGTGTGTGTGTGTGTGTTCTCACCCATTCGTACTCCTTTGTGGTTGCAGGATACGATTCACAATTCCTGGCCCAGCCTCTTCGCTGATCGCTTGCATGTTCATATGCGTTTATGTGCGTGAATACCTGCGTGTTGCAGTGTATTGTGATATAAGTTTACGCGCAGTAACGTAGGAATATCTCAATGAATTTTCCTGTCACTTAGCACCACGCCCACTAGACGTTTTCCAAGACACGCCCTTCAAAGATATATTTTACAAAGCTTCGTTGCGTGTCTCCTCGTCAAGTCTGCGTGCGTTTTAAGCATTGCTTGCTGTTGCTGTTGCTTGCTGTTGCTTGCTGTTGCTTGCTGTTGCCAGCCTCAGGAATGCGACAATCTACTCAGTCCTCACGACTATATATTTTCTTCTCCAATAGTCTTTTACTTCTTAAAATGAAGAATGTAATCATAAACGTACGAATGAAAGCAACGATAAAATACGAAGATTTACGTATCACATCAGTTAATAAAGACTATACAAAGATGACTTCTTGGTCAGTTTTGGTTAATAATCGTCATTTTCCATCATGTAACTCCAGACATGGTGGAAGTAATATACGGGCAAAAGTCAGTGTGTAACAAAACTCCGGATCTGCCTGAATTATCCAAATGTAGGATGAATATCGCTGCCATGTTTCTAATGGTGATTAAAAATGACTTGAAGAATTATTTCACTGGAGTCTTCACTCTATCACTCATATATATATATATATATATATATATATATATATATATATATATATATATATATATATATATATATATATATATATATATATATATATATATATTATATAGATAAACTCATATAATCTTCAGATGTCGCCTTCTCCACTTCTTTCATTATTTACCTCAATGAACATTTACACACGTCATTATTATATACACAGATCTCTCCTTATACCAAGCATGTTTATTTTTATTATTTTCCTTAGCAACGTACATTTAAAATTTCCAAATAACACTTTCAAGTCCTGCCTCCCCACCTGTAATTCTGCTAATATATACTTAGCTGACTACCGCTCATGGGATGAAGCTGTAAAGTGACTACCATCCACATGACACATGTAGGGCGATGACCCACAGAATGGGTATCACATGCCCTTACATCCCTATTCCCTTATTCAGTCTAAAATAAAGAATCTCAAGTGCAATTTAAATCAAAATAGCAGGTTAGCTAATTTAAAAGATCTTGATTCATCAGAGTTAATCCACACTGCATTAGTCAGGGATTCATTCTATTAAATACTCTAGATAAAGCTTCTTCCTTCATTTTCTCTCTCTCTCTCTCTCTCTCTCTCTCTCTCTCTCTCTCTCTCTCTCTCTCTCTCTCTCTCTCTCTCTCTCTCTCTCTCTCTCACTTCCTAGATATTGCTCCACGAAATACTTATTCACTTGGACTCCTTTTCGTCTCCGTGACACCCCGGTGTTGCATAATGCTACCGATAGTTTCCGCATCTTAGCGGGTGGCGTGGGTACCGTGGGAGAATTTGGACGATCGTGAGAATTTTGTAAGGATAGCGAGTGATTTTTGGATAAACGATTTAAAAAGTTGTTTTTTCTTTCCCCTGTTGGTGTTAAATGGTTGTGATGCCTTTATTAAATTATGTTCTTGATCTGAGTGCTGTTAGCTTTTTTGTTAGGATAATTGTTCTGGTATTATTGCAGTTGTATTATTATTATTATTATTGACTCGCGAAGTCTTAATAACACTGTTGCCAGAACTAGAGCTAAAACTCACAGGTCCAGTGGTTAACGCACTGGCCTGTGAGTTTTAGAATTCACCTGCCAAGGGCTCAAACCCCACCCGGTCCGTGATTTATTATTATTGTTGTTGTTGTTGCTGTTCTTGTTCTTGTTGCTGTTGTTATCGTTGCTGCTGTTATTATTATTATTGTTGTTGCTGTTGTTGTTGGTATTAAAACCTTTTTATTCATATTAATCTCAGTAAAATGCACAATGTAGATGTTATTTGTATACAGAGCTTGCAGATGTAAACTTAATAACATTAGAAGGAACACTGCAGCAGGCCTACTGACCCATGCGAGGCAGGTCCATGTCACTCCCTGGCTTAGACCAATGACCCACCTAGTCAGGTCACTTCCACTTAAGGAAGGAACACGGCATAAGACCTAGTAGCACAAGCTAGTCAGGTCCAACTCACACCCACCCACACCCACTCATATATTTATCCATCCTATTTTTAAAACTACACAACGTCTTAGCATCTATGACGGTACTCGGGAGTTTGTTCCACTCATCCACAACTCTATTACCAAACCAGTGCTTTCCTATATCCTTCCTGAATCTGAACTTTTCCAACTTGAAACCATTGCTGCGAGTCCTGTCTTGGCTGGATATTTTCAGCACGCTATTTACATCACCTTTATTTATTCCTGTTTTCCATTTATACACCTCAATCATATCCCCCCTAATTCTACGCCTTTCTAGAGAGTGCAGATTCAGGGCCCTCAGTCTATCCTCATAGGGAAGATTTCTGATACATGGAATCAACTTTGTCATCCTCCTCTGTACGTTTTCCAGTGGATTTATATCCATTCTGTAATACGGTTATTCTAAACTAAGGTTTAGAATCTAACACTGAACTGTACTCCTTATAACGCAAGCGAGAAAGCTACAGCATAATCTACACCGAGTGTTCCACATAAAACAAAAAGGTTGGCAGATTGTGCAATATATCTCGAATGAAAAGAAGGGGTGAAGTGAGTTCCCTGAGAGAGAGCTCAGTAAGTGTAAAGGGACCAAGACTCTTCAACCCTCCCTTCCTTCATGCTGAGAATTACCAACAAACCCCTAGTTGACTCCAAGAGGGAATGCGTTAAGCTCCTCTAGTCATTTTTTGATCAGCCGGGCTGTGGTGCATATGTTGGACTGTGAGCGGCAAACACCAGCAGTCAAATTGATCAGGCCAGCAACCAGGAGGCCTGGCATGGGACTGGCCCGCGGGGGCAGTGACCTCTGGAAGCAACTCCAAGTAACTTATATGTAACACCCTAACACCACCACTGTGGAATGCTAAGAGTATGTTACATTTTATTTGGCCTATGTCATACCCACATAGGCTTGTCTCCCGACCAGTGAACCAGGTGCTAAGGGTTTAACAATCAGGGACCCCGTCGTTATACCAGTACCTTGGTTCAACCAACCAATCACAAGGAAGCGTGCCAAAGCTGTGAAGCGATGTGGTACACTTGTAAAACAGCTTTGGCAGACTTACCTTCCCTGCTGGTCGCCATGGTTCTTACCGAGTCATATGCTTGCATTTGCCTCACTGTACAAAGGTTATATATGTTGTAAATACCAGCTTATTTTTTTGGGAGGAAAATATATTAATTTATTATCTCCTGATTTTTTGCTCGTCCCTAATTGGTTATTGTGTTACAGCCAGGTGTGCAGGCCATATCTACACCTGTGTATGTAATAACCACTACCATCACCACATACCACCACTACCACTACCATCACTACCACTACCACTACCACCACTACCACACTCACTACCACCTCACTACCACAACCACCACTCACCACCACATGTCACAACTACCACTCAGCACCACACGCCACCACCGTCACACACCATCACACACCACCACCACACCACCACCACCACCACACACCACCACCACCACACACCACCACCACACCACCACACTCCACCACCACCACCACACTCCACCACCACACACCACCACCACCACTATACTATACACCACCACCGCTATACACCACCACCGCTATACACCACCACCGCTATACACCACCACCACCACTATAAACCACACACCACCACACCACCACCACCATCACACACCACCACACACCACCACCACCACACACCACCACACACCACCACCACCACACTCCACCACCACCACCACCACACTCCACCACCACACACCACCACCACCACTATACTATACACCACCACCGCTATACACCACCACCACCACTATAAACCACACACCACCACACACCTCACGTAACTTCACCAAGTAACTTTTATCGCACCCAACAAAGCGTAACTCACCCAGGTATATATAGCAGTAACACTCTGGCACCGACTGACAGACGCAAGGTTCACTATGGCTTGGACGCAGGTGGGAGTTCACTCTGAACAATTCTGTGATATACGCTTTTCTTGTCACTGTGATTATTTAACTTAAATAACATTTGCACGTACAGTTGCTATAGGTATGTATTGTATGCTCCATCCCTTGTGAAGCTTGTGATACCTTTTATTTAGGACAAACTAGCAAATAACTTGAGACCAGAGTTAAACAACATAAATATGCGGTATGTAACAGAGAATAATCCATTGCTTTGTTCATTCATCTAAGCCTTGTAATGGATAGCGGCCACCGTGTAAATGGGACTAATGCATTGCTGTCAGTGATTTTCATTATATTTTTATTGTTTCGTATTGATCGTGTTTCCCGTGCCATGAACTGCGTGTGATTCATTTTTTTTTTATCTTCCGTGTATTTAAATTACTTAAATGTTTATGTTAAGCTTATATGATAAAAATGGTCGAAGTGACTTGGCCTACACGTTCTTCATTTTTGATCAGTTTTTGCTGTTGCATAATGTGGTTGGTTGGTTAATGAGGTTTAAAGTCTATCGACCACACGAGGATCATTAAGATGCGCTGAGAGAATTACACATCTCAGTGTATATATCCCTTGAGTTAATGGATGTGATATAATGTAGTACAGTAAATAGATGTTATATAATGGGATATTCCTTCCAGATTTTAAATTAATTTAAAGGTCATTCAGAATCTTACCTTTATTATCTTCTTTTACTCTGTCGAATTTACAAACTAAGTCAGTTAATTGAATGTTTATAATGTACCCCATAACTATCCTGTGGGCGGTAGTCGAAATATTGCAGAGGTACATAAAGGGACCAGGGACTGTACCTCAACCTTACAGAGGTACATAATGGGTCCAGGGACTGTACCTCAACCTTACAGAGGTACATAATAGGTCCAGGGACTGTACTTAAACATTACAGAGGTACATAATGGGTCCAGGGACTGTACCTCAACATTACAGAGGTACATAATGGGTCCAGGGACTGTGCCTCAACATTACAGAGGTACATAATGGGTCCAGGGACTGTACCTCAACATTACAGAGGTACATAATGGGTCCAGGGACTGTACCTCAATATTACAGAGATACATAATGGGTCCAGACACTGTACCTCAACATTACAGAGGTACATAATGGGTCCAGGGACTGTACCTCAACATTACAGAGATACATAATGGGTCCAGACACTGTACCTCAACATTACAGAGGTACATAATGGGTCCAGGGACTGGGTCCCAAAGTTTTAATAGTTAAACAAAATACAGTGGTAATGAACTATTTACATGTTTATATCTGGTTACATTGTAATGGGTTATTTATGCAGATATGAATTAGGTCTACCTGGAGAGAATTCCAGGGGTCAACGCCCCCGCGGCCCGGTCTGTGACCAGGCCTCCTGTTGGACCAGAGCCTGATCAACCAGGCTGTTACTGCTGGCCGCACGCAGTCCAACGTACGAACCACAGCCCGGCTGATCCGGTACCGACTTGAGGTGCCTGTCCAGTGCCTGCTTGAAGACAGCCAGGGGCTTGTTGGTAATCCCCCTGATGTATGCTGGGAGGCAGTTGAACAATCTTGGGCCCCTCACACTTATTGTGTTGTCCCTCAACGTGCTAGTGGCACCCCTGGTCTTCATTGGGGGGATGTTACATCGCCTGCCGAGTCTTTTGCTTTCGTACGGAGTGATTTTTGTGTCATCACAAGAATATTACAGTCTAGCTCATATGTGCTTTTGAATTTTTTATATTACTTCCTATTTTTAGCAAGGTAGGGTTGAATTTAAGCAAGGTTAAGTAGTAATGATTTATTTACAATAGGCAAAGTCAGGGTATTTTGTCCAGAATGACTTTTAATATCTCACTTTGGACAAAATGTGAGAACTGCTTTCCTAAATCAGCTTATTTCAAAGGTCAGCTTAATGCAAGGTATGCCGTCCCCCTTCCCTATCCTCCCTGGGATACGACCCACAGGAGTTGAATAACTCTCGGGTCCCTACTTGCTGCTAGGTGTACAAGGGCAGCAGGTGTAGAGAAACCTGGCCAGTGTTTTTTGCTCGCGCCACAATCGAACTGAGGTGTCTTAGGCGTGGACGAGCCGAATGCGCTACCAGGCATGCCACCCTGCGGTAGCGTACTAAGCCAGTACTACCTGGCTTTCAGTGTCCACGCGGACACTGTCTATATATATATATATATATATATATATATATATATATATATATATATATATATATATATATATATATATATATATATATATATACTCCCTCGGTTTACATACACTGAGAGATATACATCTCTCAGCTTATATACACCAAAAGATAAACATCTCACGATTTATATACACCGACAGGTACACATCTCTCGGTGTATATACCCTGCGAGTGAGGAATTACTGGAAAGTATTTAATTAATGGTTGTCATCAGTGCAGGAAGTATAACACCTCGGTGCATTAAGCATGTATGGAGTGTGAATGTAATACTCAAGTCATTAATGTAAAACTGACGGTTAGCCTGTGACGAAAAGACTTAAAAAAATCCTTTTACATTTGTGTTTATATGTGGTTATGAGTAATTTAGCGGTGTTTATTAAGTCATGGTTGTGTGTGTCTTGATGATGGGGTGGGGGGAGGCACATGAAGCACCTGGGTGTCTATACCTGAAGACGTTCCTACAAGTTTACTTTAATATCTTTATTATGCACCTCATACCCATCCTGTGGGCGGTAGTCAAAAGATTACAGAGGTACATAATTGGTCCAGGGACTGGACCCCAAAGGTATGATAGCTGAACACGTTACAAAGGTAATGAACCATATATACACTCCTATACATGGTTACAATCATGAACAAATTACAAAGTAATGAGCCACTGACACGTCCACACCCGGTCACAATTTTAATGAGTTATAAATACAAATATTAAGTGGGTCATACACCCACACGAGCGCGCGCGCACACACACACACACACACACGATGGCATGGTGGCTAGCGCTCTTGCTTCACGCACGGAGGGCCCGGGTTCAATTCCCGGCGGGGCCGAAACATTTCGAAGTGTTTCGTTACACACACACACACACACACACACACACACACACATACATACAACAGGCCTAGTGTCTAATCGACATGTGCGTAGGACAAAATGGTAACTAACTAACTAACACACACACACACAAACATAGACACACATACACACGCACAAGAGCATACACACATACACACACACACACACACGTAGTAATGCTTTATTTACAGTGAGCAAAGTCAGGTGTGATATTTTTTTCAGTTCGATGCAAAGATGATATAAGATGGTGGAGGCGAAACGTCTTGAACGTCTTGCCAGTGTTATGAGTGGCCCACCTGCCTTGGTGGGAGGCGGCCCATGTGCTAGTAAAATAAAATATAAAAACACTGCTACACTTCTTCAACATTTACGAGCGATGCGTCTCTAAATTCATCAAAATTTTCGCTGATGTATGCCATCAATTTCTTCAAATAAATGTATATATTATCTGTGATTACTTTTCACGCGCCAACGAATTCTATAATTTTAGATCAAATAATATTTCACCTATGTTTCCATAAGTCATGCTTATTATATATATATATATATATATATATATATATATATATATATATATATATATATATACTATATATATATATATATATATATATATATATATATATATATATATATATATATATATATATATATATATATATATATATATATATATATATATATGGGGAGAGGGGAACCATGGGTGGTGGTGGTGGGTTGTGAGGACCATGGATGGTGGTGGGTTGTGAGGAGGACCATGGGTGGTGGTGGTGGGTTGAGGACCATGGATGGTGGTGGGTTGTGAGGAAGACCATGGGTGGTGGTGGTGGGTTGTGAGGACCATGGATGGTGGTGGGTTGTGAGGAGGGCCATGGGTGGTAGTGGTGGGTTGTAAGGACCATGGATGGTGGTGGGTTGTGAGGAGGACCATGGGTGGTGGTGGGTTGTGAGGACCATGGATGGTGGTGGGTTGTGAGGAGGACCACGGGTGGTGGTGGGTTGTGAGGAGGACCATGGATGGGGGTGGGTTGTGAGGACCATGGGTGGTGGTGGGTTGTGAGGACCATGGGTGGTGGTGGGTTGTGAGGACCATGGGTGGTGGTGGGTTGTGAGGACCATGGGTGGTGGTGGGTTGTGAGGACCATTGGTGGTGGTGGGTTGTAAGGACCATGGGTGGTGGTGGGTTGTGAGGACCATGGGTGGTGGTGGGTTGTAAGGACCATGGGTGGTGTTGGGTTGTGAGGACCATGGGTGGTGGTGGGTTGTGAGGACCATGGGTGGTGGTGGGTTGTGAGGACCATGGGTGGTGGTGGGTTGTGAGGACCATGGGTGGTGGTGGGTTGTAAGGACCATGGGTGGTGGTGGGTTGTGAGGACCATGGGTGGTGGTGGGTTGTGAGGAGAATGGGTGGTGGTGGGTTGTGAGGACCATGGGTGGTGGTGGGTTGTGAGGACCATGGGTGGTGGTGGGTTGTGAGGACCATGGGTGGTGGTGGGTTGTGAGGAGGACCATGGGTGGTGGTGGGTTGTGAGGACCATGGGTGGTGGTGGGTTGTGAGGACCATGGGTGGTGGTGGGTTGTGAGGAGGACCATGGGTGGTGGTGGGTTGTGAGGACCATGGGTGGTGGTGGGTTGTGAGGACCATGGGTGGTGGTGGGTTGTGAGGACCATTGGTGGTGGTGGGTTGTGAGGACCATGGGTGGTGGTGGGTTGTGAGGACCATGGGTGGTGGTGGGTTGTGAGGACCATGGGTGGTGGTGGGTTGTGAGGACCATGGGTGGTGGTGGGTTGTGAGGACCATGGATGGTGGTGGGTTGTGAGGAGGACCATGGGTGGTGGTGGGTTGTGAGGACCATGGGTGGTGGTGGGTTGTGAGGACCATGGGTGGTGGTGGGTTGTGAGGACCATGGGTGGTGGTGGGTTGTGAGGACCATGGGTGGTGGTGGGTTGTGAGGACCATGGGTGGTGGTGGGTTGTGAGGACCATGGGTGGTGGTGGGTTGTGAGGACCATGGGTGGTGGTGGGTTGTGAGGACCATGGGTGGTGGTGGGTTGTGAGGACCATGGGTGGTGGTGGGTTGTGAGGACCATGGGTGGTGGTGGGTTGTGAGGACCATGGATGGTGGTGGGTTGTGAGGAGGACCATGGGTGGTGGTGGGTTGGAGGGGAGACTGAGACAAACTGGGCGTGGGTCGCGTGACAGTCACCAACACTCTTCTATCATTGACTCACACTAGTTATATATTCATCAGGTGTTTGACTTTCCCTGGCTCTGTTACTCTTCGCTTCCGCCAGAGAACTTACCCACTCAGTACTCCTCGGTTTTTCCCATCAATGAATTTATCCTCTTTTATTCAATATTTTATATAATTTGTTTTATGTGTCATTTTTATATAATTTCTTATCTGCCACATTTGATTTTTTATATTAATGTAATATTATCGATAAGATAACAAAAGGACCCCAATGGAAATAAGTCACTTTGTCTGACTTTTTGGGTTATTTCAGGTTCTCTACACATATGCTGCTATGTATGATAATCTATGTAACTGTATTTGTGTATACCTGAATAAACTTACTTATGAAGGCAAAGTTTGTATTTAAGTTCAATATACAAATTACTGTAGTTGTTTACTCTTGTTTTGTTTGATCTTAACCTATGTATAAATTAACCTAGGATAACCCAATTAAGTCTAACATTTTGAGTTATTTCCATTATGGTTTTCGTGTTATTGTTGTTTTATACAGAGGCGTATATACAGTACTATACATGCCGGCCGTGTTGTCCTTCTCTCTCTCTCTATTAATATTTAAAATATAGAATCATTAATCTATCAGTTGTATGAATATATTAGTTACGAGAATCTATCATTTATAATTAACAATATAATGCAATGTAAAATTAATATATCAGTTTCATAAAATTTCAACACCTGGTATTTACACCGTGAGGTATTTTCTCTCAGCATATATAAGAGAGTTTACCTTAATCCCCAATGTAGGTTAGTTTTAGTTTAATATCTTTATTATGCCCCCATACCATTTTCTTGTCTGGTGGTGAAAAGGTTATGGGCAGCTTTGATGACTCTAGTGAAGTCGATAGTGTTTTAAACCCCATTTACTAATAAATCAATTCCATTACATGAATGTATTACTTATATTTCTGGTACATTTTTAATAATTACGTATAACTCTTCAGTGATAGGAAACATGCAAAACAAAACAATGTATGCTCCCACATCTATGGTGTGGGTGGTTAGGAACCATGTACAGCAAGCTTTAACACCCAATACAGGCGTTAGTTTAATGTCTTTATTATGCACCCAATACCCATCCTGTGGGTGGTAGTCAAAAGATTACAGAGGTACATAATGGGTCCAGGGACTGGGCCCCAAAGTTTTGATAGCTGAGCAAGTTACAAAGGTAACACGGCAACATGTGTAAGGAAAAATGACCGAAGGATCCACACGCCCCAGTGTCGACCTCGGGAAGGTCCGTAGGTAGCCCTGAGAGGGGTAAAGTGTTTACATTTCACACGCTACGTTATTCGCTTAATAAATTTTCTTACATAGCCACATCTTGCAAACATCATAATAAATTTCTAATGTTTCCAGGCGATAGTGACGGCGACTGTGATAACCACAGTGTGGGCTGTCACCACGCCCACACCCACGCCCACACTCACGCCCGTCGCTCATCCAGATGACGCTTCCTTGACGCCCACAACACAGCCTGGAGCACACAGCTCCCTCGCCTCAGACACCACCAACCCTGAACCAAGAAATACATCATTTATTCCTACGACAGGTTTGCCCGAGCTTTCTTCTACATCTACAGCAAATATGAATGAAGTCTCCTTCATTCCTGCAGCAGAAGTCCAGTCCACTACACCTACAAAAAATCTTGAAAATCAGCCCACAGCACCTGCACAAGACCTTAATAAATCCGCATCAGAAGCTCACGTAAATAAACTTTCTTCTAAATCTGAAGCAGATTTTTCCCTATCGTTACCAGTGCTTGAAACGCATATGTTCATTTCGTCATTTCTACCCGATATAGATTTCCGCACGTCTTCATCCACACCTACAGAGGTTTTTAAAGATTCTAAAAGCTCTCTGCCTATACTTGAAGCAAGCGTAGGGGAGTCATTACCCAAGCCTGGAAAAAACTTTAATGACATTTCAGTCATTTTAGCAAATGATCTCACAGAGTTATCTGCTCCTGAAGAAGATATTACAGGTTTGTCATCTACACTTGCTGCTGATTTTAGTGGTTCATCCACACCTGCAGCAACCCTCCTCACCCCTGCAACGGAAAACAAATCTTCGCTTACTCCTGCCGCAGAAATCAACGAGTCCCCAGCTACACCTGCAACAAACCTCAACGAATCCTCACCCACACCTACAACAGTCCTCAACGAATCCTCGCCCACATCTGCAACAGACAATAAGTCCCCGTCCACACTTACCACAGAACTCAACGAATCCTCAACTACACCTGCAACATACCTCAACGAATCCTCACCTACACCTGCAATTGATCTCAACGAATCCTCACCCACACCTGCAACAGAGCGTAATGAGTCGTCAGCCACATTTGCAACAGACCTTGATGAGTCCCCAACTACGCCGGCATCAGACCTTAACAACTACCCTCCCACACCTGCAACAGATCTTGAGAATTCCACATCCAAGCCTGACGTAGAAATGTCCACATCTGCAACCAACCTGGATATCTTATTATCCCGAGTGGCATCTGAAAATAAACACCCGTCCTCTGCATCTGAAGAAGACCACAACGATCCAGATATGGACGGGTCTTCATCCTCACTCGAAATCATTCTTCAAAGCCCACCTTACAAACCTCCAATAAACCTTCACGAGACCCTATACAGACCCTCGATACAGTTACACAACTCGCCGTTTGCACCTGCCTTAGATAACTACCCAGACCACTTGTCCACACCTATAACAGGCGTTCCAAAACAATTCATGACGCCTCTCCCAAAACTCTATCCCACTCCACCCCTATCTGTACCTACTTACCAAATTCCTTCCGGACCTGCAATCGACAGCTATCACAAGCCTACCACACCTGCAACCTACAGGAATGACGAGAACTTAATTACGACTATTGAGTCAGATAGTTACCCGCCTCCCTCCAGCCCTGCTATATTCTTGTCTACAGCGAGGCCCTATGACACAGCCTCGACACCAAGCCCACGTCTCTACCACGATGGCCCACAGGTAAGGAATGATAACATAGATTTAAAACATAATAACACAGGGAGAAGACATGGCAGTATAGGGAAAAGACATGGCAACACAGTAGGTCATAAAACTAGCTTAGATTACTTAAAGATTCAATGAAGAAAATATGTTTAATATGTGAAGCATCTTTCACAATAATAATAATAATAATAATAATAATAATAATAATAATAATAATAATAATAATAATAATAATAATAATAATAATAAACATTATTATTATAATTTTTACAAGATTTGGTTTGACAATGCGTTTTTAAACTTTAGGTAAATCCCATATTTATTAAAAACATTTCGGGCAAGACATTGTTATGATAGTTAAACGATGATGACAAAGACTTGTACTCCTTTCACTACGATACTGGACTCGTATGTAAATAATAGTGAAGCATTCCGTCTGTAGTGTTACTCCAGAAAGTAGAAGAGATTATCAGACGAAATGGCCTCTCCTGGATGCAGTGGCGGACATACAGTTTTGGGTTTCTGAAGCTTGAACTGTTATACCTGGAGAGGAGAGAGGGGGAGGGGGGCTACACCACCAGCAATGGCTTTACCTGGAGTATACCTGGAGAGGGTTTCGGCGTCAACGCCCCCGCAAGCCAGGTCTGTGACTAGTCCTCGTGGTGGATCAGAGGCTGATCAATCAGACTAGCCTACATGATACTTTAATAACCTTTTAATTTTTTTATTTTAACCATTACTTTACATTGAATTACACTATATTATTATATTATTTGAAAAAAAAATCTTCTCATACAGTAGACCCAAAATTTTTAAGCAATGTGGACTAAAGTAGCTTCTGGGGCCTAGTTCCTAGGCCTTTTGTGTATCCATATGCTCTTGCGCTACCGTCCACAGGATGTATATGGGGTGCACAATAAACTAGCCACTTCGGTGGCAAAATCTAAAATCTAATCCGGGATTAGGGGCCCTGAAGCTTTAAGCTTCATTAATTTCATCGTAGATCCGCCCTTGCCTTTCTCTGTCCCTCTCCTAGCTATCAGATAGATATTAAACTAATTCCCTCTCACCGAAGATAGTTATAATCCAGCACCTCTCTCCAGTTCGTAAACCTGAAGTGGATTAGCTAATGCATACTGACCTGATGCTTACACTCGCGTGTTTTCGTGATGTTCCCAGTATGGGAGACGAGCGTGTTGAACTCTCATTGCACTTCCTCATATCTCTGGTAGAAACGATCCATTACACGGAGGATGGCTTGCTAACACTGATCTGTGGCGTCACGGGGGCGTGGTTACCAACTGCTATAAGGGAAAGTCATGCATTCATACATTATACGCCATAGAGAGTGCGTCAATTGATTTACTGGTGAATCATTAGTGTAGAGAGTGAACGCTGACGAACTGTTGAATTGCTAATTTTCAAGGTACTAAAAGTTAACTTTATTTCTTTAGATTACTGAATTCTCAAAATATTCATAACATAAAACGAAGATTAAGATAAGTCTACATTGCTTTCTGACTAGTATTACCATCTCTTACACCTTCTCTTAAAATTGTACATGAAATATGCCCTACTACTTCCACATCTACTTCTGTATTACCCTTAGAGTTAAAAGAAGTACCTCTAGCATTCCTGTAACTTCATTATCTTTAGCGTCCATCTGTGATGTCCATTTCTTTCTGGTCTACTCCCTGGACCCATTACCTACCTCTGGAATCATTTATCTGCCGCCCCCAAGATGGATATGGGGTGCTTAATAACGCTATTAAACTAACAGACTAACGTTTCTGGCCATATGCGTCTTATTTCCTCTAAGCATCTCGTATATCTTAATCATGGCTTCTCTAGTCCTCCTCTCTTGTAAGAGTCGTAAGTTTTAATTCTTATAGTCTCTCCTCATATATAACTTAAAACTGAAGTTGCATTTATGTGGATGGTCCTCTATTGAATAGAATCTTAAAACATCATGTAACAAGTTCTCGATATAGGCTAGACAAAGTTAGTTAGTTACCATTGTGTCTCATGTTGCTGATGTGTTCCTTCGACGATCTGTTCGTTGTAATGTACACTCTCAATTTTTTTTCTTTCGTCAAGTTGTATTGTTTTTCTCTTGATCTGTATTCCGCCTCTAGTCGTCCCTCTCTTGCACCGAATTGCATGACCTTCCACTTAAGTCAGATGGAAGTCTGGCACTTACCTGTTTAACCACCCTGCAACCTGCCTAATTCATCCATATGGTGTACTGTAGACAATAGTAAAAGAAAAAGAACAAGCTTTCATTGGGACGTTTCACTCTGTAGAGCTTTATTAAGCCATAAAACGTTACAACGTGAAACGTTGTCCCAATAAAAACATACTCAGCAACTTGTGTCTTTTCAGTCCAAGTCTCATCGGAAACTGTATCTATCTTCTCAGTTCGTATTCTCCTCAGTAGTTTCACATAGTCTGCAAACAAATAATACAGTTTTCGATTCCCTCTGGCAGGTCAGTGGAGGACCTCCATGTGTTACCCTCGTCCATTCTAACATTTTCTCCCATGCTGTCACTCGATATCTCCTGTTTTTCTGGTGCTCTCTGATCCAATAGAAGACTTTCTCTTTCATCTCTGCTTGATCTTCTAACCTGTGGACCAGTCTCTTGTGGGAAACCGTGTTAAATACTTTCTCACCCAGGTCATTCCTCTTTCCGCCCTGAGACTGCAGAAATATTTCCAAGCATCTCTGTGGCTCTTCTGTACTTTTAGCTTCCGTTTATGCCCACTCGTCTATGTGCCTGGCCTTTAAAACAGGCTGTCCCTATTCATCACGTAAAATCCTTTTGTGAAATTTACATCGTAATCGTGTTCCCCCTTACATTTCTCCATTCTAAATTTGTTAGGTTCGGTTCCTTTGACCTTTTTCTATAGTCAGGGCCACAGTTTATTCATTGACATGCATTTATTACAACTTAAAATGAATTTATATTTCATCAATCTTTGACAGATATCACATAACTACGCCTTCGAGTACGCAGTCCTGGATCCTCTGGAGGGAAACCACTTTGGGCACACAGAGAGCCGCGATGGTCTGGACACTAAAGGACGTTACTTCGTCCATCTTCCCGACGGACGCCTGCAGACCGTCTCTTATTATGCAAACAAGACTGGCTACTACCCTCACGTCGTCTACAGTGGTGTGGCCAAACATGGGCCACCTCGTAAATACCCTTACTCTCCTTACATAAAACCTCTGGGCCCGTCCTTGATATCCTTGTATGCTCAACCCAGAGATATTCCCCCAACAGTTTTGAAGACATTGCTAAAGCCGAAGTACAGCAGTCCTAGGCCCGTCCACACTTCAATCTCTGATTATTCTCACGAAGATGATGATTACCCTTTTATCAAGCCGACTCACTTGCCAAGCATCCCAGACAGTCTCTCCGTTTCCCCTACTTACCTACCAAGTTCGAGTACTACCACCTTAGGTCCCATATCCACTTCCACACTCACGCCTCTTCCCCGTCCTCCTTTTATCACCTCATACTTGAGCACTGTTCTTCCAAAACAAGAGGACATTACCTTAGGCCCGACTTACATTTCTTCGAAGCCGACCCTCTTACCCACAGAATCGTCTGATTATCTGCATGAACCAGTGTACCTTCCCTCGAAACCCACTCTCACTCCCGCAGACCTTGCCTATAAGCCAAGTATAAAACCAATACCCATTTACAAGAAAACAACTCTGAGCACTGGGAAGCCAAGAGAGATTCACATAAAAACGAGTCCCATTCCTTCAGAGCCTTTCAAAGAAGCCTCGTATAAGCCTACTTACCTTCCCCCAAAACTAGTGCCCACTCCACTAACCTCTACTTCACTGCCCTCTACACTAATCTCGACGCACATTTCCGACAAACCTACTACACTAAAGCCATTTTCGTTTACCGTAAAACCAACGTTTACTCCTCTGCCACATCACCATTCTTTCTCTTCCTCACTGTCTCTTCCTCCAATAATTTCAAATAGTCATAAAATTACGTCTCTTTCCCCTCATCATCCAATTACGTATCTCCCTCCTCATCCAACTACTCCACTTCGTCGTCTTCATCCAGTTACCTATTTCACTCCTCGTCCAAGTTCTTCACATCCAGTCACTCCTCTTCCTCATCCAGTCCCTCATCATCCACATCCAATTACTAATCCTCCTCATCCGATCACTCCTCTTCCTCATCCAATTACTCCTCTTCCTCATCCTATCACTTTTCTTCCCTCTCATCATTCAAGTATTTCTCATCTTCATCCTCCAAGTCCATCTCTCTCTCATCATCCAGTTACATCTCGCCCTCATTCAGTTACTCATTTGCCTTCTCATTCTCCTGATTATCTTCCTCCATCTCATTCATTTTCTTCTCTTCCTCCATCTCATTCATTTTCTTCTCTTCCTCCATCTCATTCATTTTCTTCTCTTCCTCCATCTCATTCATTTTCTTCTCTTCCTCCATCTCATTCAATTTCTTCTCTTCCTCCATCTCATTCAATTTCTTCTCTTCCTCCATCTCATTCATTGTCTTCTCTTCCTCCATCTCATTCATTTTCTTCTCTTCCTCCATCTCATTCATTTTCTTCTCTTCCTCCATCTCATTCATTTTCTTCTCTTCCTCCTCGTCTGGCCACATTCAAACCTCCTCCAATTACTCCTCCTTATTCAAGTATTTCTTCTACTCCTCATCCAATTACTTCTCTTCCTCATACCGTTTCATCCCTTCCTCCTCATTTACATCTTCCCCTTCCTCCTGATCGTTTTCATTTCTTAACTACTCTTCCCGGTCATCCTCCACCTCCCTCTCTACCTCATCATATTACAGCTCTTCCTTCCTCTCCTCCACTTCCCTATCGGCCTCCACGTCCCATTATTTCCACTCCTTTCCCTCCGCACACAGCTGAATTTCCTCTTCCTCACCCGTCTTCCTCTCATAAATCTTATCCAGTTACTTTTCCTCCACCTATTTTAGCGCCTCATTATCCAAGTTCCATCCATCCACACAGTCATCGGCTCTTCCCTTCACTTGTTGGTTATTCAACTGATTCTCACATCCGGTTTTCACCGAATTCTTCGCCTCTTCTCGACGTGCACTCGCTTCATCTCCCACTCCAGCATCTTTCTGGTCCTACGGAATTTCATCCTTCTCTCCCAGATCCACTTCCACCACCCGGGCATTCATATTCGCACCCGCCTTCCCTATCACACCCTACTTCAGTTTCTCTCAGCTCACACAGAACCCCAGCGCTAATAGAAAATGCAGGTTATTACCTCATAGATCGCAAACAGTATGGCCCTGTGGCGCACGGTCCTCATGGGCCCCTTGTCGATTATATGCACCGGTCTCACCCGCTGGGGCCGTCTGCAACGCCTCCTACTGTGACGGTTCTACCACACGATGTAGAAGGGCATCCCCTGGTGACACAGCCCGTAAAGGTGACTTCTCACAAAGTTTACAAGGAAGTCAGTAGAAGTGATGAAGTATCGGCTGAGCTTGAAACATACGACGAAGCAGCGAAGGAATATTTATAGTGAATTCTTGAAAAGTTTTCTCCATAAGATGACACGTTTACTAATAAATCATATATTGAATAAGAGTTATTTAAAACACAATGAGTACATGGGAAAGGCAGATGGCAGAAGACAATAATGTCTATATTGAGTCTGCTGAGTAGTTATTAGCGTTTGAGCCCTAGTAAAAATCTCTAAATACAAGAAGGAAACAACAGACAACTTTCTAATATACTGCGTGCGTTGAATTATTTTCCGTTGTAACAGTTTTTAATTTTCCAGTCCTAAATGCCTGACGGTCACAACATCTGGTAGCTGTCAGAGGGAAGTGTTTGTAAAATTACACTTCAGCAAATTATCACCCAACCACTCTATCCTCAGGTTTATGTACCCAAGAGCTGTGTATTACTTAGTGTATATATATTGAGAGTATTTTAATCCCTGTCTTAAGGACAGAAGTACCCTTGACTGGTGTAATAATCACACAGCCTCAATGATCATTGTGTAGATAAGTTTTAAACCTAATAAACAGCGGTAAACCCGTGTGGATCATTCAGCGCTGCTCTACACAAGTCAGTCATAATGACCTTCCATAACTTTCATGTGTTCGGTTTACGTGATTACTGTTATATTCACCTAAAAGTGCTAATCCCGTATGGGTCACCAATTCACTCCAGATTCTAGTGACTGTCACAGTGTAAATAATGTGCATTTCATGTGATAGAAAGCGTCACAATTGACATTCACTATGCTAGTCACCATTGCCATTGATTTTTAATGCATTCACATTTATGCATTAGTTTTTTTTTATTCACAGGGAAACGATAAACTAGTACTGTCCAAACAGCACCTAGGGAATTTGAGGCACTCGGGTTTGATCCGAGGATGGGAAAGGGAAGCTCCAATTCCTTGAATTAAGAGCCCTTCATCAGCATCAAAGCACTTCTTTCCCCTCGAATTGTTTTTCTCATTTAAATTCTCTTTGCAGGAGTGGAAAATGGATAGGTGTGAGGACTTGCCTTGCTTGTTCCAATAGGTCGTTACTTGGTTCAGTAGGACTTACCTTGCTTGTTCCAGAAGGTCCTTGTTCCAATAGGACTTACCTTGCTAGCTCCAGTAGGACTTACCTTGCTTGTTCCAGTAGGACTTACCTTGCTTGTTCCAGTAGGACTTACCTTGCTTGTTCCAGTAGGACTTACCTTGCTTTTTTCAGTAGGACTTACCTTGCTTGTTCCAGTAAGACTTACCTTGCTTGTTCCAGTAGGACTTACCTTGCTTTTTTCAGTAGGACTTACCTTGCTTGTTCCAGTAGGACTTACCTTGCTTGTTCCAGTAAGACTTACCTTGCTTGTTCCAGTAGGACTTACCTTGCTTGTTCCAGTAGGTCCTTCCTTCCTTGGTCCAGTAGAATTTACCTTGCTTGGTCCAGTATTTTCTGCCTCGCATGGTTCATTAGATCCTGCCTCACATGGTTCACTAGGACTTGCCTTGCTTGGTCCAACAGGTGCTGCCTGGCTTGGTCCAACAGGTGCTGCCTTGCTTGGTCCAACAGGTGCTGCCTGGCTTGGTCCAACAGGTGCTGCCTGGCTTGGTCCAACAGGTGCTGCCTGGCTTGGTCCAACAGGTGCTGCCTGACTTGGTCCAACAGGTGCTGCCTGGCTTGGTCCAACAGGTGCTGCCTTGCTTGGTCCAACAGGTGCTGCCTTGCTTGGTCCAACAGGTGCTGCCTTGCTTGGTCCAACGGGTGCTGCCTTGCTTGGTCCAACAGGTGCTGCCTGGCTTGGTCCAACAGGTGCTGCCTGGCTTGGTCCAACAGGTGCTGCCTGGCTTGGTCCAACAGGTGCTGCCTGGCTTGGTCCAACAGGTGCTGCCTGGCTTGGTCCAACAGGTGCTGCCTGGCTTGGTCCAACAGGTGTTGCCTTGCTTGGTCCAACAGGTGCTGCCTTGCTTGGTCCAACAGGTGCTGCCTTGCTTGGTCCAACGGGTGCTGCCTTGCTTGGTCCAACGGGTGCTGCCTTGCTTGGTCCAACGGGTGCTGCCTTGCTTGGTCCAACGGGTGCTGCCTTGCTTGGTCCAACGGGTGCTGCCTTGCTTGGTCCAACGGGTGCTGCCTTGCTTGGTCCAACGGGTGCTGCCTTGCTTGGTCCAACGGGTGCTGCCTTGCTTGGTCCAACGGGTGCTGCCTTGCTTGGTCCAACGGGTGCTGCCTTGCTTGGTCCAACGGGTGCTGCCTTGCTTGGTCCAACGGGTGCTGCCTTGCTTGGTCCAACGGGTGCTGCCTTGCTTGGTCCAACGGGTGCTGCCTTGCTTGGTCCAACATGTGTTGCCTTGCTTGGTCCAACAGGTGCTGCCTTGCTTGGTCCAACAGGTGCTGCCTTGCTTGGTCCAATAGGTGCTGCCTTGCTTGGTCCAACATGTGTTGCCTTGCTTGGTCCAACAGGTGCTGCCTTGCTTGGTCCAACAGGTGCTGCCTTGCTTGGTCCAATAGGTGCTGCCTTGCTTGGTCCAGTAGGCCCTGGTCTAGTACTTCTGTTCCTGTTCCACAAGCATACTTTAACATATCTCGAAAGTACATAAAAATATATTTTTTACCAAAATGTCCCCTTCTCCAACATAAATGCTTTGCATAATTTTGAGGTTTTCCATGTATGTAAACTTAAATTGTGCAATTTTTTATACATATGTATCATCTTGATAAATAAATTTGTTTATTGTTTAAATAATGTGATTAGTCCCTATGTATTACTATCCCTCCAAATTTTCGTTTATAAAGTGAGAATGCTTTGTCAGTTGGATTAAAATTTTCAATACAGGTTTACTGCAATGGGGGAAATGGTTCATGGCATTATTATTGTGGGGAGCGCTAAACCCATAGGGATTATACAGGCTTGTGTGTGGTGGGGAGGCAGTCAGGCTTAATTCAGAGAATTGGAGCACATATTCAATTCCTTAGATTAAGAGCCCTCACCAGCATCAAGTTACCTCCCTTGAGGGGGGCTTATGGTATAAACCTTGGTAATTGATACCTGGCCCGTGGCCTGGTAGGCAAAGCTCTCGCTTCACACACTGAGGGTTTGTGGTTCGATTCCCAGACATACTAGCCAACACTGCAAATACTGAATTGCAGAAAATATCTACCTGGATGATGACCAACAAACTTACTCTCAATATTGATAAAACCTATTTTATCCAGTTTGGGAACAGAGCTACAAACGCACCACTTAACATAATGATAAACGGGTCCCCTATCACAAAACTCACAGAGGGAAAATTCTTAGGAATCCATCTTGACAGTGGCCTCAAATTTCAGACACATATACAACAAATTTCCAAGAAAGTCTCAAAGACCGTGGGAATACTATCCAAGATACGGTACTATGTTCCACAACCAGCTCTCCTTACCCTATATCACTCACTCATTTACCCCTACCTCACCTATGGAATCTGCGCATGGGGCTCTACATCAATAACTCATCTCAGACCACTAATAACACAACAAAAGGCAGCAGTTAGAATGATAACAAATTCACACTCCAGACAACATACTCCACCAATATTCAAAAACCTAAACTTACTCACCATACAAGACATCCATACTTTTTACTGTGCCTATTACATACATAGAACACTCTATGCAAATATTAACCCACCACTCAAACTTCTCCTTACCAATTTTAACAGGACACATGACCATAACACTAGACACAGATCACTCCTCGATGTTCCCCGTGTCCATCTCACACTATGTAAAAACTCAATGCATATAAAAGGCACGAAAATTTGGAATTCATTACCTGTCATTGCCAAAGAAACCCTGCCTGTACCCCAATTCAAAACGATGCTAAAAAATCACCTTCTCACCCAAAGCTAAATGCTCAATATCAAATATTCTCAACAAAGTAGAATAATCACTTAATGTAAAAACTTGACTAATCACTTAAATGTAAAAACCTGTTATGAATAATACATACTAAGCTAACTATTACCTAACATTTACATTATAATGACCACGTAAACTGTAACTGCAATGCAACTAATTGTTTTAAATTGTTATCTCACTCAATTAGTTGCATTGCTGCAATTAATTGATATGTTCAACTTATATTCAAACTTTATAACTTAGATATGCAATTATACTTATTTTATAAATTGTCAACCATAACTTTTTACCATGTAGTCTAGAATTTTGTAGTCTTAAGAATGCCCGCAATGCACAGCATATTAGGGGCTTTTGGCATGTACATCTCATTAAGAAATATATCTTGTCTACCATGTATCATTGTACCATGTCACAATAAAGTATTATTATTATTATTATTGGACGTTTCCTTACACCTGGTGTCCCTGTTCATCCATCAGTAAAATGGGTACCCGGGTGTTAGTCGCATCCTGGGACAAAATTGACCTAATTTTCCCGAAATGCTCTGCTTAACAAGGGGCTTTCTATACAGTAGTATGTCATTGATGTCACCTAGGCTTGTATTAGGGATGTATCGGATGTGAAAATTTAGATATCCGCAGATGCAGATGTGTATACGGATGTCTTACTTATTTTGCGGATGTGGATGCAAGAAATCATGCGGATGTTACGTGGATGTTGATGCGGATGAGAGAAATTGTGTGGATGTTCCGCGGATTTCGGATGCGGATATATTTACAGTAAAATGCGGATGCGGATGTAAGAAATTGTGCGGATGTTCCGCGGATGCGGATATCCAATACATCACTAGCCTGTATACCTTGTACATGTACTTGTAGAAATAAAGATACTCTAGAACGTATTTATTAGGATACATTTCGGTTCTGGGACATTGACTTTTCCCAGGACAATTATTATTATTATAATCAAATAGAAGCGCTAAACCACAGGGGTTATACAGCGCTGCAGGTTATTGTAGGATGCAGGGAGAGTGGGTTGTAAGAGGGAGATGGACGATTAGTAGGGTATGGAGTGCAAGATGATGGTGGATAGTGCAGGGATGGAGAGTAGCAAGAGATCGAGGTAGAAGTGACTGAGGTATAATCTTCAGAGTTTGTGTAGTAAGAACCTGACAATGCTCACAGAGAGGGGCAGGGAGCCTCTCCATGAGATACCCGTGAGTAAGACGAGTGTGGCCGATGCGAAGACGGGGAGAGTGTAGTCTCCCAACTTCGACATTGGTGACCAGAAACCTATAACCGGTTTAATAGAATGAAGTTTGTTATTCAGCAGGTCAGACCAGCGTTGTTGCCAACGGGTGCGAAGGTGGGTAGCAATGACCGCAAAATAGTCCGTGAAAGGAACACCTCTATATGAAACTGGAAGGTCATGTACTGCTGACCGCGCAGCAGTGTCTGCCTGTTCATTGCCCTGTACGTCAACATGACCAGGGACCCAACAAAAGACAATATCTTTATGCTTGCTAAAGATACGGCGTAACCAAAGGTGGATACGAAGAACTAGGGGGTGAGGTGTATCAATTTTACGGATAGCCTGTAAAGCACAAAGGGAGTCTGAAACGACCTCAAATGGTGATACAGGCATAGATGCAATACGGATAAGTGCCACAAGAATGGCATACAATTCAGCCGTAAATATGCTAGCCGAGGGTAATAGATGCCCTCGTACGACGCTGTCCGGAAACACTGCTGCGAATCCGACGCCGTCAGATGACTTTGAACCATCGGTGTATACTGCGATGGCATGGGAATGAGAACGGAAATGGTCTAGAAAGAAAGAGCGAGAAGCCGCCGTAGGTAGTTGGGCTTTCGAGCAAGGTAGTCCCAGGACAAATGTTTCCTAATAAACATGCCCTAGTGGTTGCTCACGTGTCTTTTTGAAACTGTTCATCCAACTATTGGCTTGTGTGGGCACAGATTCCCCCATTTCCTTTCAGCACAGGTACTATATCATACTTAGAAGGCTGGAATCCTTATTAGTGTATGTGCCAATTTGCTAAATTAATTTTTAAAAGGGATGGTATTTTTTTTCCCCTGTGAAATGTCTTGATTATGCCTCATCTTAGTCTCTGTTAGTGAAGTTTGGTAATATATTAACATAGTAAACAGCTTGGAGTCAGATTCCCTGCAGTAACTGGAAAATGCCTCATCTGATACCCTTCAAACTTCTCATGTTAGGGTGTCTTAAGACTCTTATTTTATTGGGCTTTGCAGCCTCTAATTTACCTATTAATGTAAATTTTGGATTATACAATTATTACATTAGCATGATCATAATTAAGCGCTAAATCCAGGGTAGGGTGTGCTAAAGGTATAATATGCTTGATCAGAGACCAGCGAGGGTGAAGAGTATAACAGAGGCAGAGTTAGTAAGGGTGGTGAGGAGTGCTAAAGGGAAGTACGTATTCAAAGTTCGTGTAATAAAGCTGTTGCTGACAGAGTCAAAGAGGAAGTCTGTGTCAAAGATGGGACAATTATTAATCAAACCTAAACGCTAAACCCACGGCTTTTGATTATACAGTACAGTGGACCCCTGTTTTTTTTTTTTTCTCGTTCCAGAATGCTGTTCAAGTGCCGTTACCGAAGGAATTTGTTACCATAAGGACAAATGTAAATTAGATTAGTCCTTTTAGACCCCCAAAAATACACTTACATAATTGTTCGAGTTTGGAGCATCACGAACACAGGGGGTCCACTGTATACGTATTCATTTCTCACCTTCCATGGTCACTTTCTAAACTTATACCACTCATAAGAAATCATTTATTTAGGGGCTTCAGGCATTTAAAAAACTGTATGCAGTAAGCTTTTTTTCCATTAGTATATTCATGAGGAGTGCTAAACCTATTGGGATCCATCAGTGCCTGAGGACTTATTATTCATCAGCAACAAGACAACCCCCTTTGAAAAAGTCTGGCCTGTAATAATTCTTATTCAGACTTCAATCATTTCCACCTCATGGGAAAGTGACTACCCTCAAAAGGTATCACTACAGGTCGGCCATCACTAATCCAGCAATCAGTTATCTGGTTCCATCAGTAATCTGGCACTAATTTCGGCTAGCATAATTTCAAATTTCATCATTATACTGACTCAAATTTCATCAGTATACTGACTCAAATTTCATCAGTATACTGACTCAAATTTCATCAGTATACTGACTCAAATTTCATCAGTATACTGACTCAAATTTCATCAGTATACTGACTCAAATTTCATCAGTATACTGACTCAAATTTCATCAGTATACTGACTCAAATTTCATCAGTATACTGACTCAAATTTCATCAGTATACTGACTCAAATTTCATCAGTATACTGACTCAAATTTCATCAGTATACTGACTCAAATTTCATCAGTATACTGACTCAAATTTCATCAGTATACTGACTCAAATTTCATCAGTATACTGCCCAATTTCAGTAATGATATTCATCAGTATACTGACTCAAATTTCATCAGTATACTGACTCAAATTTCATCAGTATACTGACTCAAATTTCATCAGTATACTGACTCAAATTTCATCATTATACTGACTCAAATTTCATCATTATACTGACTCAAATTTCATCATTATACTGACTCAAATTTCATTATACTGACTCAGAAATTGTGCAGATGGTTGTAAATCCACAGCAGCAAGCCAGTGGAGGAGAAAGCAGTGATGAAAATGAGGAATTATTATTATTATTATAATCAAAATTATTATTATAATCAAATAGAAGCGCTAAACCACAGGGGTCATACATTATTATTATTATTATAATCAAAAGAAGCGCTAAACCACAAGGGTTATACAGCGCGGCAGGGCAGGACAGGATGCAGGGAGAATGGATTGTAAGTGGGAGATGGATGATTAGTAGGGTATGGAGTTCAGCAAGACAGTGGATAGTGCAGGGATAGAGGGTAGCAAGAGATCGAGGTAGAAGGGACTGAGGGAGGTGCTAGAGGTACAATCTTCAGAGTTTATGTAGTAAGTCAGTTTCTGTCAAAAAGTCAACGAGAGAGTCAGGATTAAAGGAGGGTCCATCAGCAAGAAGGGAAGGTAAAGAAAGGGCCGAGGAGCGAAGACGCCATTGGAGGTAAATTCTGCGCGCTCGTTGATAAAGTGGACAGTCCAACAAAATACGTCGAACAGACACTGGAACCTGACAATGCTCACAGAGGGGCAGGGAGCCTCTCCATGAGATACCCGTGCGTAAGACGAGCGTGGCCAATGCGAAGACGGGAGAGTGGTGTCTCCCAACCTCGACATGGTGACAAGAAGGCTAGAAACCTATACTCAGTTTAATAGAATGAAGTTTGTTATTAAGCAGGTCAGACCAGTATTGTTGCCAAAGGAGGCGAAGGTGGGTAGCAATGACCGCAAAAGAAACACCTCTATATGAAACTGGAAGGGCATGTACTGCTGACCGCGCAGCAGTGTCTGCCTGTTCATTGCCCTGTACGTCAACATGACCAGGGACCCAACAAAAAACTATCTTTGTGTTTGCTAAAGATACGGCATAACCAAAGTTGGATACGAAGAACTAGGGGGTGAGGTGTATCAATTTTACGGATAGCCTGTAAAGCACTAAGGGAGTCTGAAACGACCACAAATGGTGATACAGGCATAGATGCAATACGGATAAGTGCCACAAGAATGGCATACAATTTTATAATCAAAAGAAGCGCTAAACCACAGGGGTCTGAAAATGAGAAACGTAGCAGAAAGTGTCTATATTGATAGGTTAATTAAGTGTATTCTAACCTAACCACTGTAATTCGGCATACTCACTAATCCGGCACACTACAGGTCACAATTATGCCAGATTAGTGATGGCTGACCTGTACAATTTTTTTTTTTTTTAAGTACATATATCCAGATAAAAGTGACCATCTACCTTTGAGGAATCAATTATTGTGATTTAATACCAGGTAAGGGCAAACAATTTTTATTAGAATACAAAAATATTAGTACACAGTTTCACACGGGCAGGCATCATACAAGAGCTCTAACTAGCACGAAGGTTGCACCATAGGGCAGTTGTAGTATACTTCTGTACAACAATGCATCTTTTATTCCCTACCTGATTTAATGACATTCGCATAATATTGCCAGCAAATCATTATTTAATAAAGAGTATAACTTACAATAGCAACTCTACTGCTACCTGAAAATTCAGCAGACACTAAAATCATAAGGAGATCAGTTACAATGAACTGTACATGATTCAATATTTTTCACCTGTAGTATCTTTCAATTTGCCAGTACATATCTGCAAACTTTCTATCCTTGTCAGTAATGACAGCTAGTGTCAGTAAGCATCCGAGGTTGTCATTTAGGTGATGAATAATGAATGCATTGATGTACGCACTTTACACGAGTCAGTTTTACAATGATACACACCCTTACTCTCACACACCCATACAAGTGCTCTTACCAATATAAAGATTGCGCCATAGGGCAGACTTCATATACAGTATACCAATATACACAATGTATACATGTATGATTCGTGGACTAATGGCAAGATGTTCATAACAGTTGTCAAAAGGAGAAAAGAAATGTATACAATATAGAAATCTGTCTATGCCAAATAATACAAAATCCCCATAATTATATTTTGGATACAATAGCTTGCATGAATAATTAATAAATAAGCATGTGTATATAATATGTTGATAAGTGTTAAATTTAGTCTGGTAAACTTGATCTCATACACACAATATCGTAACCAAATCTGCCTATTTCTAACACAATTAGGCCCATAATGAAATTTACTTGGTTTCCCTTGAAACCATAATATATTTATTTACTAAACCTACATAGAAATACTGTACATTTTTTCATTTTATATTTGAGAGTTATATCCAAAAAACTTTGTTCGCAAAATTCCAATAAAATATAGCACAGTAAGAATACACATGTAATTTACACTATGATAGGTTTAAAATAAAAAAAAAAAAAGATTGAGGGAGAGAGGAAAAAGAGGGGGGAGAGAGAGGGGGGAGAGAGAGGGGGGAGAGAGAGGGGGAAAGAGTGGTTAAGAGAGTAAGAGGGGGAGGGGGAGAGAAGACAGGGAGGGAGGAGATGGAGGGTTAGAGGGAGAGAAGGTAAGGGACAAAAGGAGAGGCAAAGAGGGGCAGGGAGAGGGTGGAGAAGGGAAGAACAGGGGTTAAGATCCATCAGATTCCTTATCATTCACAAGTGAGAACTGATCTAGGTGTTGCAAGAAAGAATTAATCCTGGATGAAAAAAAGTATCTTAATGTCCTCATTTTAGATTTAGGTGTGCTGATCACCTGAGAGATTACCATTACTTAAATTATTATTATTATAATCAAAAGAAGCACTTAACCATAGGGATGCTCTTACTTAAAACAAAGCATCTTTGAATCAAACAAGAATATGCAGCCTGTCCTCCTAATGCCATCATTGGGATTTTTATGTTATATGCTTCAGTTAATTTTTTATGCATGCTAAACAGGCTAAGATAAAATAAATTAACAAAATTTCACCAATTATAACTTAATAGCATCAATAAAGGCAATAATGCACAAAGGTGAAACTATGTTTTGATGAATGAATAGGAAACAGGGAGCCACCACAAAGACCGAGGAGCCATGACAGTAAGATTCTAATGTTCACATTTTAGTGTCCAAGTCACTTTATTAACAGTCTTGATTCACAGTAAAATACCAACTACATGTATATAGTTTAGGGGGATGGGTTGGAATATAATCAAGTACAGTATTAGCTTTACTTTGAAAGCAGGAAATAGTGTGCAGGCCTGGAGAGCCTCTAGACATGGTGACCCCCTGCAAATACTGTACTCTGTGACTGTCATACATATTAATTACAGAATATGCCTTATTATATAGTAGTGCAATTTACACAAGAAATTTACATAACCCATTAAAACATTATTAATTTGAAATTTCCTTAAAATTTTACTCAGATGACAATAACAAAATATATTGTACAGTATTATGAAATGTATAATGGTATATACAGTACATTAAAATGCCTATCAATATTGCTTGTAAAATATTTATAAAATCTTTAAATAATTTCATTACTGATGAAGTCAAAGGAGATGGATAGCTTACGATGTCAGTGAAACTACACCCCAGATTTTACAAGATTATTATTATTATTATAATCAAAAGAAGCGCTAAACCACAAGGGTTAAGATTTTACAAGAGCTTTAAGATACTATAATGATATAACACACTGACTTTCATGTCAATTTGATCAAGCTGGAAATATTACAGCTGCCCATGGAGAAATCTATTAAATCATATTATACGAAAGTCCTAAAATGAAGCCTGAATATGGTACTTAGTACAGAACCATTTGTAGGCACAGCTCAACAAATTATGTTGCAGTAAAAGAGTAAACATGTATGATCAGAAACAAAAACATTTCTTCTTACATAAAATATCAATTTTTAGAGATTTACTATTTTCTCTTGAATACTGTTGAACATCCATTACTGTACTGATACAAAAATTAAATACCCTGCATTGAAAATCTAGATCTAGAGTACCCTAATGCAATGCTAAAGACTTGAAAACGTCAATTACCTTCCCATGCCTCTGCACTTCCCCATTAACTACCTGTATAAGTGGTCAAAATCACCATTACAAACCTTAAACTCTAGATTGAGGTCTATACTACAATATCCCTGTATCATCTTAGAAGACAAGATCTAACAAACATATACATCAACATATATTCAGGAGCATTCTTGCACAATACAGTACATAACACTAGGGGGCAATGTTTAGAATCAGGTTACACACAAGATTCATGGAAGGGTGAATTTCACATGCTTTATCTCTAGGATAGCTATTGTTGCTACTGTCACATACAGACAGATAAGAAATTGACAATAATCCATCATTCTATGCTTGATAAGACTGCATAGTTGTCAGGCACCCTGAAACAATTTCTAGATCAGGTCTGACTTAACTAGATAAGGATTTACGCATCTAGCAATACATATTACATTAATAAGATAATGCTACACTTTCATTAGCTTGTAGCTAAGTGAAGTAATTGGCATGTATAGATAATAGGTAATCACTTAAGATAATCCAATGAGAACCCCTTTTTATGAACATTTTGTAACCCAAAGGTAAAAATGAAACAGAAACTATAAATGTTTCTTTTTTTTTCGATTTTAATATCTTATAAGAACCGTGAGGCACAAAATTTCATTTGAGAGTTTGCGTGACTCCAGTAACTTTAAAGTGATGTACCTATAATTTAAAAAGTAAAACACAAATCATTAACTTTATGCAATGCAAAACTGACAATGCTGGTGTTTATTATAACAGTTCTCCATTTAGTGTAAACACCTCCAGCTTGTTGACCTGCATTATACTATATAACCAGACAAAATGTAAATACATAACCCACTACTGTATATTACAACTTCGTATCTTACAATACCAAAAATTCTCTATGAAATTGGCACAGGTTTATTACATATAACTGTACATCACTGTCTTGATTCTAAAAACCTCTATGAGAGATAGGTAACAGGTTAAAATAAATCCTATGTATGATGGTAAGAAGAGCTAATGCTATCATTTTAAAACAACCTGGCAAAAACCTGATATACTTAACATGTAGGAATAACTTAGCCATAAAAAATCTTAACAGAAACTGTTCCATTCAGCAATGTGTATGAAGAATCAGATTTAAAAAATATATAATTGTCAAGTTAGTTTCTAACTACTCTTTATACAAAGCTGTACATAATTACAAAATTGGAACAGAAAAATACTACATCCAATAACTATTTCTATGACTGGGGATTGAACTGTTAGCAAGAAAGAGAATATCTGCTGGCCAAGCAATGTAAATTGCCAACAGGAAATGTTTTGAAACAAATATGATTACACCTGTCTGCCAGGATTGAATAACAAATGATAATGAGTATTTAGTGCTGTTTTCATGGTACCTTACCTTGATATTAATAATATAGGAGTATATACAAGGCGAAGAGAAGTGACAGAAAACTGACAGTTAGCCATAATTTAATTCTTACATAATGGCACTGTAGATATGAAGAAGATTCTTGAGAATAGTCTCACAGATCCTTGAGAAAGGGAATTTAAAAATAATGTGTCAATGTTCAACATTCTCCAGAGTACATTCCTTGGCTTAAAAAACTATGAATTAAAAATCCTGTTATTGTCAAATTCGGTACATATAAAATGCAAACTATAAGTGGAAGTTCTTATTCCAACTTGCACTGTTAAAAACACTAAAACACACACTAATAGAAAACTTAGCTCACATTTCTTAAACAATGCATTTATGCAAATATCAAAGCTGAATCATATTTGTCACTTGGACCACGGAATCCAGCACTGGTAAACTAGCGTTTCTTGATGCCATGGCTTGTTATATGGCCATTGGTTACCCTATATTAGCCAGTACCCTTAGACACCATTTTTCCCCACCTCTGCCATATTGAACTGGTCATCTTATGCAAAAAGACTAGTCAAGTGATTATTCCTCTGTGAAATAACTTGATAATTTCTTATCAAATTGTATTTAAATATATGGGATCAAACTTCACAATCATTAACTACTGTATATAAATGAAGCCTTAAAACTATTAATTCTGCCTCCTGAAAATATTTTTAAAATCTTTGTGTAAGGCATTATGAGTCAGCATGGCACATTACCATACCAGCTACAGCCAACACAAGGCTTTAAGACTGTGACCTTGAAAAAAATTATGAAAAATTTAATGAAATCATTACCAACAGTCCTTTGGTTTGCACTGAAAACTACCAGGACAGCAGCTTCAGACTAAATTATCAAGTTTAAAATAAAAGTTAAAAAATCTAAAATAATTAGTGACCTTGCATAATTTATAATTTACAAACTTGACACATTGCAATCACACTTACCAAAGCTGCAATCAACCATTAAAAAGTTCCAGCATATAATGCATCACACACACCTTCATCTGTAGGTAGCTGTTCCATTCAAATATAGCATTTTGAGACAATTCTTAATAAATTATCAAAAGAGTAAGTCATGCTATTTATATTATCAACATTCTAACAACAACAAAAAAATTCTGTAGTTGCCTTAGTCACTTTGTGGTTAATTATATATAAAAAAAAACTTGAACACTTTAAAACCAATATTCCATATAGAAGGTTAAGTACACCAGAAATTGTGATCTTAATTCTCAAAAGTTATCATGTACAGACCTTTAAAAAGAAGTCTCTCTCCAACCCTTTGTAATTAGTACCAGTAATGGCTGCCATCTAACCTAGAATAGCTTATTACCACACATTATTGCAAACTGTAGCATTTTTCAAGGTCAACTCTTGATCCCCTCATTCATCATTAATAAAACAAGCTTCACATGTCCTAGAAAGTATGTTAATACAGAGCAGTACACTGGTAAGTTGTATATAATCAAGATGGTCTTAAGTGATAAAAGGAAAATGGGTAAAGAAAGAAATGCAAGCAATAATAAAAGTAGTCAATGTTGCAACAATGTATTGTAATGTAATGTCCCAACATCCTTTGAGGGCCCCGTTTGCTCTTCAGCATACTGAAGATTTAGTCATCATTTATAGTCTGTTTTTCACAAAGCAATGACAAGTGAAAACCTACAGATAAACAATAATACAACAAACAGAACTATTTGCACATGAGGAAGGTTTATGAACAGATTCTCATATTCATTTAAAAAACTTGGACAGAGATACCATGAATTACACTGCAGAAGTATGAGGTAAGGTGTTATAGTGTAGACCTTTAACCCTCCCACAAACTTTTTCACTGCTTTTTGGCAGGTGCCTCTTTCTACTACCAAGTGAAAATGGGAAAATGAGTATGATCATAATTTGCAAACAATTATTCCTTAGTTTCTAACATTTGGCCTTTGACATAAGGCTATGACCTCCACCATTTTATAGCAGCAGCAGCGACATGAACTTATTCCATCCGTGACACATATCTGTCTGAAGTTTCAACAAAATAAACCCCAGTTGAAAAGTAATTAATGAATGAAAAATTTTATGGACAAATGGAAACAAAACAAAGTACTTGCAATATTTTTCCTCAGAACAATCATGTAAATGCCAGAGATAGCAACGAGGCATCTTATTTAGCCTCTACCAGGTACAAAGGTGTGACATAACAGCTTCAGAGGACAGAGTACACAAATCCAAGAATGCAATCCAAGGAACTTTTTATATAAAAGTGCTGAGATAATTAATCTGGGCATCAAGACCTTAATTACCACTCAGTGCTGGAGGAATGAAAGTATGGTAGCACCTGCAAAAATCCAAAGATTTGAATTAAGAAAGAATTAACAGTACTCAGACACTGCAAATTTTAGCTAAGATTTTAGAGAAAGATCAGCTGCAGGCTTCACAGAAAGCATCCAGTACTGTGTACTGTAAGAAATGCAAACTAATTCAAAACAATGAAACCTGTTACTATTCATCCAATATGAAATAAAAGGCAAAACTTTTAAGAAGCTCCACACAGAATTCATAAGCAGCAAACTGAACTATGCTAGCTACTGAAGCACATGCAAAATTGCAAAAAAGTTCAGTGATACATGGGAAATACATAATCGTTACTAATTAGGATAAACTCGCTAAAAAAAAAAAAACAGCACTTGAAGAATAGGATTTCTCAAGAAACTGTCATTTTCAAGGATCATCAAATATAAATTTACTCATGAGAATCCATCACCTAAGTAAATTCTACCTGACATGTCCCTCTTCTTAAGTTTCAACTATCACACCACAGAGAATTATACAGTATAATTTTGTTACAAAATTAAACTTTTTACTTTAATTTTAGATTTATATTAAAGTGCCTGCACTCTGATGGAAGGGTGGGGATGTTGCAGTTCAGAGGGCCATTCGAATTATGATGTTCATACACTTCTGGCAAGACAGCTATTTAATGAGTGATTATATACATGTTTCCTTCTTTAGGTACCCTTCTTTAGTGGGAAATGACACTGCAGTAAAAAGTAGTAGTATTAAACATTAGTTTAATAAAGACATTATAAAACATGGAGTTAAAACTGATCAAGAAGATCAACACAATACTCACGAGAATGAGTATATTTTAGAAATCTCCATGCTGACTGTAGTTTTAATAGACAAATATGGTACTTACAATTTCTTATTTTTAAAAAACCGTGAGTTTTCTTTGTTGTCAAAATGTGATATCATACTTTTTGTTGATTTACTAAATTATGCTTTTATTCCTGGATTTGTAACCATTTAGTGCCAAGTAATGTTAAAAATTAATGAATAATAAATATTCATTTTAGAAGCTAAAAACAACTCGGTCCAGCTGCCACATTGCTTACAGAGATCAGAAAACTACATAAGCACAATACTGGATATGAAAGTAATTAAGCAATATTTTTAGTTTCACAGCATAAGATCTCACATTAGTTATATTTTACATACTTTACTGAAACATTAGTTTTTAATAAAACTAAACAGAAAAAGAACAGTCAAACAACTACCAAGAAAACTCATTATTTGCAATATAAATTGCCACCATCATTCACTCTCATTACTGTCTTGCCAGAGGCACACTGATACTACAGTTTAGATGTCCCTTCAAACTGTACTTCCCACCTCCAGGACTCTAGTCTGGCTAACCACAAAATTCATCAGAATTTGCCATCATGTGTCTTGACTCATAATCTAAGTAATTACTGTATGCAAGCTAGATGAATACACTGTCAAGTGCTCTCTAATGATATTCAAGTTGTATACGTTCGTTTCAACCTATCTTTAAAGAGGCAAAAGCACAGACTTGAAATCATAACTGACATTTTTTCTTACAACCTGACTAGACACACACACTTAATATAAACGAACAGCTTGGTGCAATGAGCTCTGTTGGCACTGCTCATCAAGAATACTTTCATCCCTAAAACAGGGATTAAAGTAAACATTCAAGTGTATATACACCACAAGATATGTACTTGGTGCATATATGGTGTACATAAGTATATGTGCACTATTGGATTCAAAATTTACATTAGCTTTGTATTTAATCCAGATTGATGGAATTACAGGAAAACATGCCAGGCAGCTTCTATCTCTTCTACAGTAAACCCTTGGTTTAATGGACCTCGATTTAAAGGACTTCGGAAATATGGGACAAAATCTGCTGGACCAACTAATTTGGAAACAGATGAAGTCCATTAGTTACAGAATTGTCATGACAAAATCTCATCTCCATCCACCACAAACACTGTTACTGGTCACCTGCTTCTCCCCGACTACAATGTTAAACCAAAGATTTACTGTAATTTTTGTAAAAAACAAAAGCAGTGTTTGTGTGTATGCACAGAATCTTAGTTGAAATAAATAATCAACCACTTAAAAATACTAATACTATTAACAATTTTGTCTTAAAAAAATCTAAGCCCTGCCCTGTTAACTTCTATACATGGTCTTGACTTGCATCATCTTATCATAATAGATGAAGCTATAATTTGTTAGGTCCCGGTGAATTAACATTACATAGCATATACAATACAGTAGTTACTTCATCTACACATGCACTATAAATGTGACCTCGCATAATTGTTAAAAATAAAATAATTGCACATGAAAAATACATTAAACATGTAACTGTATGAGAATGACATTCACTATTGTGTCCCTTTTTTAACCTAGAATTTTGTGTGAAATGGACATGCTGGATTCAAAGAACACTAAACAAGCCAAAAAGTTTGGCTCATAACATGTTTGTGGATTTTAAATTCCTTGGTAATCTTTGTCATTAAAAGTGAGAACCATTTAAATTATAAACAATTTAAATTATATTTGTCCAATGTGTGTAAATACACTTTCAAGGAATGACAGCAGAGCAGATAATATCCTGAAGACACAATGTGAAGGATAGAATATTTTTTTAAATAAAAATTCAGTAATATGTTTGAACAAGAACATCTTTTAAATTAATGGATGCTAAATTCTAGAAGACATTACTTAACGATTTCCTTAAAATCAAATACTGAAAAAGCAATAAACTTCATTACTTATATTAACTTGCATATCTTAAGCACAGCAAAGCAAGAGACCAACCTGTGTATTATGTATGCTATCAAAAGTTACATAATACTGGACACTCTTAATTTATTGAATATGACACCCTAAGAACTGAATCTATATACAGTGGTACCTCGACTTACGATGGTCCCCAAACACACCCTTTTATGTAAGTTTATTTTTTTAAATGCTTTTGTAAGTGTAATTTTGGGGGTCTAAACGGACTAGTCTATTTTACATAATTTCTTAAGGAGATAAATTCGTTTGGTAATGGCACTTGAACAGCATTTTGGAATGAAAAAATATCGTAAGTCGAGGTACCACTGTACGTATACGTATTTTATTTGAGTGACTGCAAATTTATAACAAACAAAATACATTACCTCATGATATAAAGGATGATGCTTCTTTACAAATGAATGAAAATGAAATTTAATTTTTTTTGTATGCTTTTAAATTATCAACTAGGGGCCAATGCTTAAGTTAATGTCAAAACTCAGGGAACATAAAGACATCAGGTAACACTATAATAATTTGCCTTTATCTCTAACCCTTTCTAGAGACCATGTCACACAACTGCTTATGAATTAACATATTTAAGAATCAGTTTGTTTATCCTTTAGGACTATCAACTTCATGAGCAACAGCCTATCATGACAAACTAAAACTTTTTCACTTAACAGCCCAGCCTCATTTTAAGTCTATTTATTATCTGGTACAAATCATCAATTTTTTAATACAGTGGTCCCCCGCCTAACGAGCAAAATTCATTCCAGAAGCCTGCTCAAGTGCCATTACCGAACGAATTTACTTCCTTAAGAAATAATGTCACGTAGGTTAGTCTATTTCAGACCCCCAAAAATACACTTCCACAAGCACTTACAATATTATACTTGCATAATTGTACGATTTCCGGGGTGCTCGTTTGGCGGGGGACCACTGTACATCCAATTTTCCTCAAATGCAATTTTTTTTCTACTTTAAATTAGGCAAAATTAATTAAAGTTAAATTTGGTTATGTTAGGCTATGTAAACCTATAAAAATGTATACAGTAGTTAGCCACAAATAAGCAGATTATAAAAACCAGCTGCGATATGTCTGGCAATGAGGTGACCGAGGAAAAAACAGGCAATACTAAATGTGTAACTAACCTGATGCGAGAATGAGCTGCACTTGAACACGACCAACATTTACAAACCAGAGGAAGAGTAATGTTCTTTGGTATACAAGTACTTTCCTAATGTATATATATGTACTTGATTTATAATCATTATGAAATTGTTGAACCACTTAACACTCACCTGTACAGCTACACCTGGGTTCTTATTAATGTACATAATTGAGTTTATATGGCAATTTTAAAATACTGTACAATATTTATTCTTTTGTGTTTAATTAAAGGACATTGAAAGACCAAAAAGTTCTATGACTTGATTCTAGCAATATTCACACCTGTGAATGAAGTGAAGCTCAATATTACTGCAAAGCTGTTTAACATTATTGAACAGTTGTATATACTTCATGTAATGATTACAATAAATTCCCTATAGCTTTGGTGTAATATGCTTTCTATATTTTTACGTCATACACGAGAATCGAGAGGAAAGACTAAATACATTTTTAGTATGAACTTTACTCAGTTGTGAGTCCTCATCCTATCTATTTTCCCTTCCCTCCCTTTTCTATATCACCTCTCCGTGTTGTTCAGACCAATGAGTCCAACACAGGGATGATAGAATTTGCTACTGCCATGGCCTGCCATAGGTCAATAGCCATCACATTTTCACACGTTTTCTCAAGACACCACCGTTTGCTGTGCCCCTGCCATTAGAATGGCACCAACGAATGGGTCATCTTATGACCAACCCATGTCAGGTAAATTTTCCCCTGATGAATCAACCAAAGGCAACACTCCATGTTGTGGATGATAACACTCCAAGACTGTATTTAGAGGTGAAGTTCCCAATTCATTACACATTCTTACAATGCATACTTCAGATAAAAATACTTACGTTTAATCCACTCCATGTAACAAACTGAAGTACTATAGTAAAATGAAATATTAACAACATTTACAGTCACCATTACCTTAATACAACAGAAACTTGAGTGAGTGTGTGTGTGTGTGTGTGTGTGTACATGAACATGTGTATGTATGCATGTGTGTGTGAGAGAAAAAGAGAAGAGAGAAAGAGGAAAGAGAGAGAGAAAAAGAGAGAGAGAAAGAAAAAGAAAAAGAGAGAAAAAGAATGAAAGAGAAAGAGAAAAAGAGAGAGAAAGAAAGAGAGAAGAGAGAGAGAGAGAGAGAGAAAGAGAGAGAGAAAGAGAGAGAAAGAGAGAGAGAGAAGAGAGAGAGAGAGAGAGAAGAGAGAAAGAGAGAAAGAGAAAAAGAGAGAAAGAGAGAAAAAGAGAGAAAAAAAGAGAGAGAAAAAGAGAGAGAGAAGAGAGAGAGAGAGAGAGAGAGAGAGAGAGAGAGAGAGAGAGAGAAATATACATAGAAAAAAAAGCATGAATTTTTAAAGATAAACCCCTGAAGAACCACACTACATTCCTTATTCTCACTCACCTCATAAAGCATATGCAGTACTGTACTATACAATACACATATTCAAAGATAAGACCATAATGCCACTTTGCAACATAATTTTACAGTGGTTCTCAACCACTGTGAAGAACCTTGGAGTTCCATGTCCTATCACCAGGGTTCAGCTAGTGAAAAAAATACTTAATGTGATGCAATAAACTATATATCAAACCATTGCTTGGTTTGCTGGTAAGGCTTGGCGAGAATTTTTTTTTTTTATCTGTCTGTGTACATGTTTTTTAAAACATTTCAATAAACTATAATAATGTTTCTATAGAGATCAATTATATTAAGTATTTTGCATGGCATTTAGGTCTGCAGGTACCACAATGTTGAGAATCTTTGATGTAGGGAGAACCTGCTACTTAGAACTCAAAACACTAACATAATATTCACCCCAACAGAACTACGTAATTATGTTATCCTTCAATATATAAATTTTATCCTCTGTTTTAAGTTAGAGAGATTATTCAAACTGTCATATGACACACCAATGACCTGTAAAATCCTGCACTGACCTACTAGAGATTTGATAATACCTTACTCACTGCTAACACATATAGGATCTCTTGCCAACCTGTTGGAAAGCTTAATTATCCTAAACTCACTTCGGTAACTCTTGGAACAGAAGCAAATTGAAAGAAAACTAATACAGTGGTACCTCGGTTAACGATATTTTTTCGTTCCAGAATGCTGTTCAAGTGCCATTACCAAACGAATTTATCCCCATAAGGAATAACGTAAAATAGACTAGTCCTTTTAGATCCCCCAAAATACACTTACAAAAGCATTTAAAAAATAAACTTACATAAAAGGGCGAGTTTGGGGACCATCATTAACCGAGGTACCACTGTATTTCAAAGTGCTCTTACCCATGAACTACAATTTCAAATAAAAATCTAAATAAAACAGCATTTCCAAACATTAGCACACTCAAAACAAATGAGCAAACTGTATTTCCCTAGTTGAAAGGTTTATCCTAGAACTTGAGAATTGGCTGACAGTCTTTAATACCCCTGTGATTTTGTTTTTATAATATTTAAATTATAAAATACTACTACTTAAAAGTAGGTTGATTTAGAAATATGTTAATTTTTCCTTTTACACTGAAATACAGATTTCAAGAAAAATACAATATGTTAAAATTTTAATAAAGTTATTCACCTCAAATGTAATGAACAAAATAAAATGCAGATCTCCATCACAGTCATTCAATACCTTTTTAAAAGTTTGACTTTCTTTCATGGCATTATCACCTACTGAGTAGTTCCACTGAGTACTGAATACAAGGAGGCATATGACAACTGACGAGTAACTGTAAGTGCCATCTACACCTAGGGTAAATATGTTGTTGAGTAGCATGGCCCAAACAATTTATCAAGCTTAGAGACATATACCCATATAAAATTTCCAGATTCAGAAAGTTCAACTGTGTTTGCAGAAATTAGTTATAACATATGTGTAATCATATGCAACTTAAAATGAACTAGAAGGAAATGAGCCAAAGGAAATGAACTAAAAGACAGAAAAATAATCACAAAAAGGAGCATTGAATAAGTACCTGTACAGTTTATTATAGTACAGTATATTTTTCCCAGACTCAAGCATCGAAAGTATGTTACTGTATTTGCTATAAAAAATTACTGATATTTAAAATTTTATTTAATCAAATAGATGTGTACAACCACATAACTAAGCCATTGCTCTGAAAGCCTTATGGTAAATTAAAGGATTTATATGAAAAAAACCCAAGTGTATAATAATATGTTGTATGTACAACTGTGCATACACATTTTAACATTTTGTCACTTGGGTAACAGACGGTAGCAGTAATAAGTTTATACACAGACTTTTGACACTTGCCAAATCATTCACACTACTGTTCTGCATCTACATTTCCTTTAAAGAATGGGTAGAATTATAGTGAACTCAATAATCTTCACATGCAATTATCATGGTACTTTGGTATCACTACCACACTTAGCCATGGTCTCCCATACACCTACATTTGGTTTTCCAGAAGCAAAATCTCCCTCTTTCCATTTAGTAAATGTTTTTGATCTGAAACTGTTTCTTATTGACTGATGCCTAAAATCTACTGCTGTAATGAAATTCTGCCTTCTATTTTGCCATGGTTGGAGTCTCTTCACAAGTGAGTCTAGGTTCAAAGAATATCACCTTTTAGTAAGCTCCCAAACTGTCCACTCCATTTCACATCTTCTCATCATAAGGAGAATCCGTTTTCTTGTATTTGGTGTACTGTGTGTCATACTGAGCAGGAGGATTGGATTCCTTTGGTACAATGGGGAAGCAGCACCAGAGAATGAATGCAATAAACGCTACAAACGTTCCAATTAAGAGAATAAAGTCCTCAATGGTCTGGAAATAGAAAGTCAGAATTACATCAAATTGAAAAGGCAAATGAAAAAATATCAATTTCATTTGGGCAATACTTTAATTATTTTGACAAGGGTACTATCTGACAGAACAGAATTTGTTGTACAGTAAGCCCTCCATATAACAGACTATAATTGGGGGGAACAGGTGGCTAGTAATGTCAGCAGTGGTGGATAGAGTAGAGATTGTTGGGTCACAATTGCAGCAATAATGGACAGTTCTGTAACCAATGGACTTTGTCCATAGTTTCCAAATCAAATGATCCAGTGGATTTTGTTACTTATTTCTGAAGCTAATTATGGGGAAAGTTTACTGTACAGTAAAACAGATGATCAAAATGTTTCAATGAGTGTATGTCAAATGACTCAAGTTGAATGATTTTAGGCAATAAAAGTGACCAGCATCCACATAAATTCACTGTCATTCTTACTAATTTTGATCTAACATTCTGCTGTGAATAAAAATTTGCTGCTCCTGTGACTAATTTACTGTTATATTACATAAGATCACATAAATGTAATACTGGACTAAATTTAATCTAGTTTAACTCAATCTGAAAGTTCAAAGCTGGATGACATACTCAGACTATCATGAATACTGTATACAAATACAGTATATACTAAATATAGAATTTCATCTTACAACTCATTATCTTCTGATGTCACACTGCATAGTGCAAAGGAATACAAAAATTATTAAAGCTTACTGGTTCTTCTCCAAGGAGGATTGAATTTACAAGGTAAACGAAGTCATCAAACGGAGTCATGACTGCTTTGATGACTCGAAAATGACACCACCACCAGCTGAAAAAAAGCACAAACTGGTATTATTTTGATACAGTAGCTGAAACGAAAGTAATTTTCAGATATTAGTCATAAAATGAATTAGCAAAGATCAATCAACTTATACTTTTTTTATTGTATCACAACACACAGTACTGTACAATCAATCACTATCTTAAATCCAAAAACTGCTGCAGCTAAATTATTATAATCAATTTAAGCATTAAACCTGAAAGGATCACACAGTGCTGACTTAAGTTAAAATGACTGTTCAGCAGTTAAATACCCAAACGTCCTATAGTAGGTCATTATGTAGCTGAAAATAATGCTAACGGAGATACAGTATATTGTCTAAAAAGGAAATTTCTGATCCAGTTCAAATGTAACCATAAATAAAAAAGTTAAAAACTTTGTTACAAACAGTTAGGCAAATGAGCTGCCTAACTGTTTGTGAGCCAAGCACACTAACCATTACTATTACATTCATAGAACCCCTATGAAAATAAGTCGAGGACTCCAATGGAAATAAGTCAAGGACCCCAATGGAAATAAGTCAAGGATCCCAATGGAAATATGTCAAGGCCTCCAATGGAAACAAGTCAAGGACCCCAATGGAAACAAGTCAAGGACCCCAATGGAAACAAGTCAAGGACCCCAATGGAAACAAGTCAAGGACCCCAATGGAAACAAGTCAAGGACCCCAATGGAAACAAGTCAAGGACCCCAATGGAAACAAGTCAAGGACCCCAATGGAAACAAGTCAAGGACCCCAATGGAAACAAGCCAAGGACCCCAATGGAAACAAGCCAAGGACCCCAATGGAAACATGGACCCCAATGGAAACATGGACCCCCAATGGAAACAAGGACCCCAATGGAAACAAGTTAAGAACCCCGATGGAAAAAAAAATTAAGAACCCAATGGAAACAAGTTAAGAACCCCAATGGAAACAAATTAAGAACCCCAATGGAAACAAATTAAGAACCCCAATGGAAACAAATTAAGAACCCCAATGGAAACAAATTAAGAACCCCAATGGAAACAAATTAAGAACCCCAATGGAAACAAATTAAGAACCCCAATGGAAACAAGTTAAGGACCCCAATGGAAACAAGTCAAGGACCCCAATGGAAACAAGTCAAGGACCCCAATGGAAACAAGTCAAGGACCCCAATGGAAACAAGTCAAGAACCCCAATGGAAACAAGTCAAGGACCCAAATGGAAACAAGTCAAGGACCCAAATGGAAACAAGTCAAGGACCCAAATGGAAACAAGTCAAGGACCCAAATGGAAACAAGTCAAGGACCCCAATGGAAACAAGTCAAGGACCCCAATGGAAACAAGTCAAGGACCCCAATGGAAACAAGTCAAGGACCCCAATGGAAACAAGTTAAGAACCCCAATGGAAACAAGTCAAGGACCCCAATGGAAACAAGTCAAGGACCCCAATGGAAACAAGAACCCCAATGGAAACAAGTCAAGGACCCTAATGGAAACAAGTTAAGGACCCCAATGGAAACAAGTCAAGGACCCCAATGGAAACAAGTCAAGGACCCCAATGGAAACAAGTCAAGGACCCCAATGGAAACAAGTCAAGGACCCCAATGGAAACAAGTCATGTTGACTTTTTTCGGGTTATCCTAGGTATTTTACAGTACATATGATAATTGTATACCTGGAGAGAGTTCCAGGGGTCAACGCCCCTGCGGCCCGGTCTGTGACCAGGCCTCATGTTGGATCAGAGCCTGATCAACCAGGCTGTTACTGCTGGCCGCACGCAGTCCAACGTACGAACCACAGCCTGGCTGGTCAGGCACCGACTTTAGGTGCCTGTCCAGTGCCTGCTTGAAGACAGCCAGGGGTTTGTTGGTAATCCCCCTGATGTATGCTGGGAGGCAGTTGAACACTTATTGTGTTGTCTCTCAACATGCTAGTGGCACCCCTGCTTTTCATTGGGGGGATGTTACATCGCCTGCCGAGTCTTTTGCTTTCGTAGGGAGTGACTCATGTGCAAGTTTGGTACTAATCCCTCAAGAATTTTCCACGTGTATATAATAATGTATCTCTCCCGCCTGCGTTCTAGGGAGTACAGATTTAGGAACTTCAAGCGTTCCCAGTAATTGAGGTGGTTTATCGCAGTTGTGTGTGCCGTGAAGGTTCTCTGCACATTTTCTAGGTCAGTAATTTCACCTGCCTTGAAAGGTACTTATGTGTATCTGAGCCTAAATAAACTTACTACAGTGGTCCCTCAGTTTTCGTGCATCTCCAAACTCGAACATTTATGTAAGTGTATTTTCGTAAGTGCTGTTGCAAGTGTATTTTTGGGGGTCTGAAATAGACTAACCTACATGACATTATTTCTTAAGGAAGTAAATTCGTTCGGTAATGGCACTTGAGCAGCATTTTGGAACGAATTTTTGGCAAAAACCGAGGGACCACTGTATAGGGAGAAGCTGAACTAATTAGTATCAATCAGTACCTGAGGAATGAAAAGTAATAAAGTTTGATCTCAGAAAGGAGAGGCTAATTCTAATGCCTTCACTGGCACTTGGACACTCCCTTCATTATTATTACACTCATAGAGAACTAAACCCATAGGGGTTGTACAGCACCTGGGAAAATGGAAGGAATTAAGACCTGATTCCAAGAATTGAAGCTTTGGTCCAATCCCTTAGATCAAGAGCCCCTTACTAGCATCAAGGAATCTGCCTTGAGGGGTCACCCCACTGAAATGGTTGCTGCACATTAACCATCCCAAGAACAACATAATGTTAATAATGCAATGCAAAACCTCATTAAACTCCTTTCTCTGGAGATTCATTAATTATTCCTTCGCTTTAGTCTTAAATGGCCTATAATATTAATGACCATAATTAAATAGAAGAGAATTTCAAGGAGTCCTCAGGTTGTTCTTCAACTCTATATATCCTTGGTTAGGCCTCATCTAGATTATGCTGCACAGTTTTGGTCACTGTATAACAGAATGGATATAAATGCTCTGGAAAGCGTACAAAGGAGGATGACTGAGTTGATCCCATGTATCAGAGATCTTCCCTATGAGGATAGACAGAGGGCCCTGAATCTGCACTCTCTAAAAAGGCGTAGAATTGGGGGGGATATGATTGAGGTGTATAGGTGGAAAACGGGAATAAATAAAGGGGTTGTAAATAGCGTGCTAAAAATATCTAGTATTGACAGGACTCGCAGCAATGGCTTTAAGTTGGATAAATTCAGATTCAGGAAGGATATAGGAAAGCACTGGTTTGGTAACAGAGTTGTCGATGAGTGGAACAAACTCCCGAGTACAGTTATAGAGGCTAAAACGTTGTGTAGTTTTAAAAATAGGCTAGATAAATATATGAGTGGGTGTGGGTGGGTGTGAGTTGGTCCTGACTAGCTTGTGCTACTAGGTCAGATGCCGTGCTCCTTCCTTAAGTGAATGTAACCTGACCTGGCTGGGTTGGGGCATTGGCTTAAGCCAGTGGGAGACTTGGACTTGCCTCGCATGGGCCAGTAGGCCTGCTGCAGTGTTCCTTCTTTCTTATGTTCAAAAATTGCATTGTTTGACATCAGGTTTCATCCTCAGGTAATTTCTATGTAATGCACTATACAAGACCATTACACAATTGTTTTAATAGAAGGCCCTAAACTAATTGGGGTACGCTCCATAACCTGTGTCAATATAGAGTAAGAATTATTATTAGTCTGCCCGAAATGCCTAGGCAAGCTAGGCATGCTAGTGGCCTTCTTTGTAATTATTATTTTATAATATGTAAACCACACATTGTAACTAATATTTTATATGTAAACCCCACATTGTAATCTTTATAAAGAAATAAAAATTTGAATTTGAATACAGTGCCTGGGGAATGGAAGAGAACCAGATTTAATCCAAGTGGAGAGCAGCTCAAGTTCCCTGGATCAAAAGCTCTTCACCGGTGTCACCACCTGCTTTCAAAATACAAGACCACTGTAAAAAAAAATTACGTACTTACTTACAAAACCTAAATACAAACTTATAGAACCCCAACACTTGATAAACAAAAAAAACATTACCTGAACTTACTAATAAATGACAGAGAAAACAAGAGGAGTTCTAAGAATAAATAATGCTAGCTGTGTCGCTCTTCGTCAAATACAAGCCGACATGAGCATTTAGTACATTGTAGAGGGAAATATTCGAGGTTTGTGCCTTCCAAGGAGCCGAGGATCTCTCCATCACCGGGCATAATGTGAGTATTATTGCTGCTCCTCCTTCCCTCCACCCAAGACACTTGTCTGGCTGTATCCACCTTCACGTGCCACTCACGGTATCTCCAGGAGAACAATGTATCACCAGCGGGACCCCCCGAGCCACAGCATTTCCAGCAATAATTGTGTTGAGGATGATATACTGGTCCCGGAGCTGGTCCCAGAGCCGAACTTCCCAAGATTTACTACTTTTAATTTAGTTTTTCATGACCCAAATTCCTATTGTTCTTTACAAATTTAAAGTTTTAATCATAAGTATTTGTTGACAGTAATTCTGTAAATATGATTAAAGAAGTTTTAACACCGAGCAAACAAATATCGGATATATTGAGAAATGTCATAATGCTAGAGGATTGCAGAACGAGCTTATTTTATTTCGAAATATTAAAAATAAAGATTTTTTTAATCTTTCGTTGAATAAAATTGTAATAATTATATTAGATAAATTGTTTAGTACATAAAACATCTGCAATTAGATTTCATTGTTCATTTGCAAAATACATTCCTGTTTCCCTTTCTAATTCTAAGTTTTTATTTAGGCCTCTTACATAATTTAAAATTATACAGTGGCTTTATATAGTAAATTGGGTAAATATTTACTTTGCCATCGAGCTTGAGTTTAGCGATAATTTATAATTGGAAATGTACAAGCACAAGTTGATTTTGCAGACTTGCTTTGTTTATGTGTCTATGGCTGAGTATTTACAATTTAATAAACTTAATGTATAGACTACACGGTACTAGAAGTTAGTAAACACGAAAGAGGTTATGAATCCGGATTTAGCAACTTTAAGCTAGCGAACGATGCCACCTGTCATCGTCTGTTTGTTTACATTCTGAATGGAGGAGATGGCTGGTGATAATGTTTTGACGAGTGTATGTCTCACTCTCTGAGCTTCTGTGACACATTTACCCATTTCTTCCTGGTACGCTTGTCCTAAGTGTTCTTCTGTCCGCTTGGCATATCAGATTATTATTATTATTATTATAATCATGGGGAACGCTAAACCCGTAGGATTATACAGCTGCATGTGGGGAGGGGGGGATGGAAGGTATTCAGACTCAATGCAGGAGCACAGATCCAATTCACTAGAGCAAGAGCCTCTCACCAGGATCAAGGAACCTCCCTTGAGGAGCTGGCATATCAGAGTCCTGGGCAATAGTCATCACTGGGTAAATCAAAGGTCTGGGCAATATTTATCGAAGGCACATCAAAGTTTGAAGCAATAGTCATCAAAGGCACATCAAAGTCTGGAGCAATATTCATCGAAGGCATATCAAAGTCCAGGGCAAGATTAGTTGTGGGCACATCAGTTCTGGTCAATATTAATCGCTGGGTACATCAAAATTATTATTACTATTATAATCAAGGGGGAAGTGCTAAACCTGTAGGATTATACAGCACGTGTGGGGGGATGGGAGGTGTTCAGGCTCAATGCAGGGAACTGGAGCACAGATCCAATTCCCTAGATCAAGAGCCCCTCACCAGTGTCAAGGAACCTTCCTTGAGGGGAGGGGGTACATCAAGAGCTGTGGTAATATTCAGTGTTGGGCACATAACTGGCCGGGGCAACATTCATCACTGAACATGTCAGACTGGGGCAACATTCATTATTGGGTACATCTAAGGCTGGGGCAACATTCAGCACATAAAAGGCCAGGGCAACATTCATCATTGGGCACATCAAAGGCTGGGGAAGTATTCATTAGTGAGCACATCAAACGCTGGATCAATATTTATGAGCATCATTTTCTACCCCATGGATGTTCTACTGTCCACCTGACCTCTTTAAGAACTTCTTCTCATTTCTGTTTTCAAAGGGAACTCCTGTACCCTTTCCCTTTTCCTTTCAGCTTTGGGCACTGTTCCCTGAACACTGGGAAATAGGATATGGTACCTCACAAGCTGCTAGTGGCCTTCTAAACCCCCCATGAAGATAATATTTTAACACTTTCAGCACTATGTATCTCCATGGTTAGAGATTATATATTTTAAAGAGTATTTGAAAGTATAAAAATTAAAATTGAATGATGTATAAAACCTATGGCAAAACCATTGAAAAAAATTGTATGTTATGTATGCAAAAACCTAAATAAAAACTTCTCTAAATTTGTTACAAGTCTGAATATCTACATGAGGTGTGCCCTTCAAGGAAATGCCTTGATGCTAGTGAAAGGCCCAATGAAAGTAGCAGTGTTGAGGGAACAATTTTAGTTATTGAAACTTAGATTAAATACTACAGGTTATCACATTTTAAGCAATTTTTTTCTTGGAAAAACATGTTCCCTCTACACAAATAGCCCTCATGTAGGAGAAAGAAACTTAGGACGATGTTTCTGTCTGACTTGGATCTATGTGCGGGTTATTTGTGTGTTGTTCCATTCATGGTACTGTGCCTTTTTATTCTTTATGTCCCCTCTGTAGCATAAGCTAAACAAGACCTTCAGGTGTGTGCGAAGTTTAAAAACAGTAAAAATTTGAGCTAAATTAATGTGTAAGTATATATTTGCCTAAAAAGGAATGAATTGTATGTTAAGTTATTATTTTTTACTGTTATATTTTCAGAATCATGTATGGTTTACTATTTGCAAGAAATGAAAAGCTGTTCAGTAATTATATTTTATTTCTGATATATGTATACCTAGAAAGAAAAGGAGGGGGGGGGTTCTTTTCATTATGAATTTTTTTCTAAATTCTAGTTATACTTGTTTATAAGCTGAAAACTACATTGTCAGTAGCTACATGAAGACCTGACTGTATAGACACGTAAGAATAGCCTCTTAATATTTATCCCTGTATTATTGCTGAATATATTTTACAATTAAGGCTTTCGATTAGGGAAAAATGTTACTCCAATAGATGTAATAGTAGTTTAACTCTGTGTTTTGACAGAGTATCAGGGGAGAGTTTGTCTTCCCCTAAAGCATGGTGTTTGGAGAGTCAGTACTAAACCCCATATAGCAGCACATCATCTGGATGATGGAGGGAAAAGTCGCATTTTCTGTAAGTCTTGAAACCCGCTGCATGAATGTTAATATGAGTGTTAGGTCAAGTGCAATAACTGTAATTTTCAAGCCAATACACAATTAAAAAAAAAAATGCAAACAAGAAAGCAATCTTAGATCTGAGCATAATGAACACTATTGTGCATAGTATTTATCAAGTTGCAAATAACTACAGATGGATATTTACAGAATTGTACTACTGTGAATAGATTCTAATCACATTATTTTTTAATATGATGCTTGCCTCGCATTCACTTCATGATTTATTTACATTATATTAAACAGTGGCAGGTTATCCTTCAAATGATAAAGTATTATTTTGAAGTGCAGTAACATAGATATTAAAAGTTCTTAAGATGATCCCTTTTTATTTACACAAATTATTGATATTTGCTGTTTAGAGTGACATCTAAACTGTCGTATCTGTACGCCTCTGGAAAGACAGTGATTGTGTGAATGATGGCAAAAGTGTTTTCTCTTTTTTTTGGGGGGTCACCCTGCCTCGGTGGGAGACTGCCAGTATGTTGAAAAAAATTGATGTGTAAGATAACAATTAAGTTTTTAATACCAAACTCCTTAGGCAAATGCTTCCGGGGTCTCAATGCCCAATAAGAGGGCAGACATGATTGCACGCCTGGAACAGTTATGTCAGGAATACAATAAACTCTCGCAGTGTCTGGCAGCGGAGTCTCATCAGATGCATCAGATAGAAGGTTAGGTATTCAGAATTTTTATTTAATATCTACTCTGCACCTTTATTAATTATTGACATTTTTTGAGGTTGGTGGGAACTATGAGAATACAAATTTAAACTTTACACTACAAATATGTATGTATGTACAGTGGACCCCCGAGTTTCGTAAAAACTTCACTCCTGAAGTCTGCTCAAGTGCCATTACCGAACGAATTTACTCCCTTAAGGAAAAATTTCACGTAGGTTAGTCTATTTCAGACCCCCAAAAATACACTTCCACAAGAACTTACAAAATTATACTTACATAATTGCACGATTTCCGGGGTATTCGTTAACCGAGGGTCCACTGTATGTATATATCCATACATACAAACATACATACATTGTTTCCAGTGATCTTATTGCATATGTATATACGTATACACTTTATCATACTCCTTATATATGATTGAAGATAGGATGTTGTTCAGTCTGTATGTATTGAAATAAATAAGTAATATTTCCTTGTCTTAACATTGAAATTCCTGCACATGTCATTATTCAGTATTCTATACTAAATGCTTTGTATTTTTGCCATTGCTATTTTCTTTACAAATGCTGTACAACTTACAGAATTCCATTTGACATTGCATATGTAATTGGATTATATACAGTGGACCCCCGAGTTACGAGCATAATTCATTCCAGAAGGCTGCTCAAGTGCCATTACCGAACGAATTTTCTCCCTTAAGGAATAATGTCAAGTAGGTTAGGCCATTTCAGACCCCCAAAAATACACTTACAAAAGCACTTACAATATTACACTTACATAATTGTACGATTTCTGTGGTGTTCGTAACTTGGGGGTCCACTGTACTATGGTTATTATTATCTTTAAGCTGCTAAAGGTCATTATAATTTGGTTTGTTTAATATTTTCAGCCTCACATTGATTTTATATTACAGATGTTAGTAAAATTCAAGGCAATATGGAAGAAATGACTGTAGATGCACTGAAGAGGGAAGTGAAAAATCTTAATAATCAACTTCTTGCACTTGCAACAGAGAAAGGTGATTTAGAAAAAGCTTTTCATGAGCAAAAAAATGAAAGTGCTAAGAACATTGGCAAGCTGAATCAGGAGCTTAAGAACTGGAAGGATGATACTGATGTTTTAAAAGACATTTTGAAAAGGCTCAATGAGCAACTAAATCGGTATTACATTATTACTTTGTATTGTCTATGTTATGTGAAGCTGCTAAATATTCATTCAAACTGACCTTCTGCCTTTGATGAAGTACAGTATACTGGATATATTTTCTGAAATATTATACTAGCTTGTGATGTAATGCAATGAAAACTGGTACTTTGAGTTGAATAGTTTTCTTTTCTACCAGATATCACATAAAATATGGGCCACTACGAGAGGAAGAAACAAGGCGTATCACCAAAGATATAAGTCATTCGAGTATCTACAAGCTGAAAGCTCTCCTTACTGCCTATGATGAACTTCTACTTGAACGGGATTCCACAGTTAAGTAAGTGAAGCTTATGCTCAGCTATAAGTGTATATTTTCATTTTGAAGTGCTTATCTAAACGTCTTGTGACTAAGTATAGCAGTAATTTGGGGGTTCATTACAATAATTTTTTTTATATCAAAGACGTACAGGGTATTAGTAATGTGATTTAAATTTAAGGTCCACAACTGAGAAGCTGGAGAAAATGGTGTTGCGTGTTAATGATGTTGTCACAGAGAATGAAAAACTTCATTCTCGTTTAGAGAAGCTGCAGTCAGAAGTAGGTTTCTGTTCAGTACAGTAGTACAGTGTGTCTATCTTGCTGGCTGTTTACATTTCTGTCTGACCTTGAGTCATCTGTCTTTAATCCAGTTTGTTTCATATACATTCAGTTAGTAAATAGCTATTATATACAACATTTTATCTACAGTGCTTATCACACATGCATGCTGTACTTTCCACTGTCTTCATCTCACCTCTTCTGGTATCTCTATACTTAATTATGTTCATTCTTAGGCACAGCAATTTAGTTAATTTTATGTACGGTATACATTTTTTGTGTACAGTACGTATTTGTTTTGCCTGCATGTGTTTTGCCACCTGCTTTATTTGTAATAAAATTAATGAAAATTATTGATAACCTTTTTTAGCCTATATCATAAGGTATCTGTTAAGCCCAAGGTAGTAGGTTGGTAAACAGCAACCGCCCAGGGAGGTACTACCGTCCTGCCAAGTGAATGTAAAACGGAAGCCTGTACAGTGGTACCCCGACTTACGATGGTCCCCAAACACACCCTTTTATGTAAGTTTATTTTTTTAAATGCTTTTGTAAGTGTAATTTTGGGGGTCTAAAAGGACTAGTCTATTTTACATCATTTCTTATGGAGATAAATTCGTTTGGTAATGGCACTTGAACAGCATTCTGGAATGAAAAAATATCGTAAGTCGGGGTACCACTGTAATTGTTTTACATCATGGTAGGTTTGCTGGTGTCTTTTTTCTGTCTTATAAACATGCAAGGTTTCAGGTACGTCTTGCTACTTCTACTTACACTTAGGTCACACTACACATGCATGTACAGGAATATATATACACACCCCTCTGGGTTTTCTTCTATTTTCCTTACTAGTTCTTGTCCTTGTTTGTTTCCTCTTATCTCCACAGGGAAGTGGAACAGAATTCTTCCTCCATAAGCCATGCGTGTCATGAGAGGTGACTAAAATGCCAGGAGCAAGAAGCTAGTAACCCCTTCTCTTTTACAGTGGTCCCTCGGTTTTCGCCGAAAATTTGTACCAGAATGCTGCTCAGGTGCCATTACCGAACGAATTTACTTCCTTAAGAAATAATGTCACATAGGTTAGTCTATTTCAGACCTCCAAAAATACACTTGCAACAGCACTTACGAAAATACACTTACATAAATGTTCGAGTTTGGAGATGCACGAAAACCGAGGGACCACTGTATACGTATATTACTAAAGTTAAAAAGAGAAACTTCGTTTTTCTTTTTGGGCCACCCTGCCTCGGTGGGATACGGCCAGTTTGTTGAAAGAAGAAAGAAGATCTGTTAAGCAAACACTTTCCAATTATTTGCTATAATTTATTTATTGTGATGCTCTGAATGTATTTAAAAATATATATTTAATAAAGAACAGTATGATTTTGTCTTGATGTTAAAAATAAGTCAGACTAAGGATGATCTAAGTTGTATTATTGTCTTCAGGTTCCACTTGGATCTGAGGAGGCAGAAATGGTTGCTGCTGATGCCAGACTGTTATTAGAGGAAAGAGAAATTTTGCTTGAAGAGATTCATATTCTTCGTCAACAAAGGCAGCAAGAGATGGTAAACTATCAACAAGAAGGTACGTTAGTTTAATCATTTGTTGAATTTTAGTTGTAAGAGTAGTAGGTGGTATTAGTACATACTGTATGTCTCTTGAAAGTAAGAGATTTGTTAAGAGCTTCATCATTACATCCTGTAGTTTAGGTTGAAAAAATATAAGCCTACAATAAGTTTCATAACATAGTTATAAATTTTGAAGCATTTGTTTGACAAGCTGCTCTCTCAAATTAGTAACCAGGCTACAACATCAGCTGGAAGAATACGAGATTAAAAACCAAACTATGTCATCTGATCTGGATACATGGAAGGTTGAGTGTGCTGAATTGGAGAAACATTGTCGAACTCTTCGGACAGAACTACGTGGTACTGTTACAAAGCAGGAGCATCAGTTTGCTGTTGACGAGTGTCAAAGGTATTTCTTATTGTCTGATTAAAGTTAAATTTACAGATGTTTTTACAAATTGATATTTTAGCTGGTTGCATTAAACAAATTTATTTTAGGCATACAAAGGTGACAACTGATAAAGATTTAATCTAAGATAGTTCAGCAAATCAAAATAGGATATTTTATTTCCTTTGAGGTCCTTTTGTTTTTCACTCTACCTTTAGACATTTTTGTATGCCCTCTTCAACAAATGATGATACTATGGCTAACACAAAATAAAAAAAAAAACTAAAATTTCATAACGACAACAACAAAAATACAAAATCAATGTAATATTAATTAGATCTAGAATACAATTTCTTTTACGCATTAGCTGCTACTGATGCAACATTATGTTAAAAAGAAAAAGATTCCCATTCCTCTCTTCCGGCAGCTTCATTAATTCAATGTTCCCTATTCTTATTCCAGTACTGATTCTAGTATTGTACGTATTTAGAACTTTGTTGACTTGATTTGTTATTGTATTGTGTTTCATGAAGTGTTAAATTGATGCCTAGACATTCAGTGCATGGAAGTCATGAAGGCTTGATCCTTCCTCTGCTAATCTCTGTTTTCTTTTGCAATATTTCATCTTATTCTTGAGGTTGTGTCATGGGTGAATGTCCTTGTAAAACTGACCAGATTGGCACTAAATTAATGTTTGCATACCAAACTCCAGGCTTTTTGAAGAATTGCGGGCTGTTTACAATCAAGAATCAGGGAACCTGAAAGGAAAAATGAAAGCAGCAAAACATGAGAAGAAAAATTTAGCAGAAAAGTTGACAGATACTTCCACTCAAGCCCACAACCTCAGTGTTCAGGTTTCAGGGCTTAAAGGGTCATTAAGGTAAAATTACATAAATATTTTAATGTGTACTAATTATATTTCGTATTTAATGCATGATTTAATAAATGACAGTTTTTCAGTATTCATTTTAGAAAATTTTGTTGTGTTTAATCTCATACCTGTTGGAAGAAGTGTGGTCATAAAAGATAATGAATGAATATGAAGTAGGATTTAAAGACTCCAGTTATATAATAGAGGGAGTGGAAAAAGTATTGAGTGGGTCTGGCTTTATGAAAAAAATGGAGCAAGATTGGCTGGATAGGAGGTGCAGGGAGAATTTGAGTAGGTGTAGATATTTTGTGTGGATAGGTGGTGGTGTGGGGAACATCTGAGTTATGCTTAGTTTGGAGCGTGTGAAAGGAGTGTTGAGCATGGAGCAGGCACATCAGAGCATGCTGGATTGGAATAAGTGTAGGCGAGTGGTTCGTGGAATTGGATATGCTATTGCAGTGCGAGTGAGGTGCTGTAATATACCAGGCATTGTGCACCAGCAAAGAATAAGCACTACAATGGCCAAAATCCAGGTTAATGAGCCAATCAGTTCCTCTTTAATCTCTGTGAGAATGTGTAAGTATTATGTTCTGTATCAGTAAGTTAAGATGAGCCCCATAAGTATGGTAACTTGAGCTTCATAGCTCTGAATGCCCCCACACCTGCTCTTTTAGCCATTGTTTGAATTTGGCGCTTATTCTTGTCTGCTGTGCAACGCCTCATATATGACGAGATTTATGGAAACCAGCTAATTGAGGTTGAGAATTGGAGGTAGGGGAGTACAATACAATTGTTTTCTTCTTTGGGTCACATCTGCCTTGGAAATTGCCACTGAGAAAAAAAAAAGTGTAGCAGATTGTAAGATTTGCCTTTTCATTAGTTTTAAAAACTAATTTGAACTATTTTGGGTAACAGTTTGACAAAAAGTAAAACCTTAAAAATACTTGCACTTTTTATTATTTTGTTTAACATTAGATTACAGTATTAAATATTGTATTATTATATTAGTTTGCTGTAAAGTCTCAACTTAGTCAAAGATATTCACCCACATGGGGAATACATATTGTATCTACTACTACATCTCACTCAAACTCTAATAACAAATCTATTTCCTCCACTGTGGTAGATATATAAACACCCCATAGATACAGAAGTCTATTTAGATGGATAGACAACCTTGTTTGCCTCCTACTCGAATTTGTTTACAGAATTTTTATATACACGTACTGAACTGGTAACATAATTTTTAAGTATCCACACTACACTTAAAAGTGTAGCTGTCATTCTCCAGTTTGCTATACACAATGCATCTTTATCAGGCCTTCACTGTCACATAATTGTTTTAAGAAATTTTTTTTTTGAGCAGTGCCACATGCCTTTCATTAGTTTCCTAAAAGCTGACACTAAACTCTTCTTCCAGTCTTCTACACCCGTATCTAACACCTGTATGCTAAGGTAAGTCATACAGTTAATCCATGCAACCGTTCTTGAGCTTGCTTGCCCTTTAATTCACTTATAAAGACATATATTCTTCATTATTCCCTGCTGTTTTGCAGGGTGGCAAATCTTAGGTAAGTAGAGATGATATAATTGAAGGCTTAGACATATAATAGTGACATACATGCCCCATTGAAAAGTATATTGGATCTCAATTTTTCAGGTTGTAGTTTGAAATCTATAATGAAGCTTTCTTATTTACCTGTATTTTTTTTTTTTAGTGAGGCATGAAATATTATTAATGTCCCTCAGACTTTATATATGCCCATTTTTATATGCTGTATATATGTATGTATTTAACCCTTTCTCCTGTATACAATACTAAAGTTAAAAAAAGAAACTTTTGTTTATCTTTTTGGGCCACACTGCTTCGGTGGGATACGGCTGGTTTGTTGAAAGAAGAAGAATATGTATGTATTGGGCTGTCAATGTACATGCATGGAATCATATGGTATTCATATTCTTCAGGCATTTTCACAATTTTAGACATATCTTTTGCTAATGTTTTTGTGTGTATGCTGAGAACTTTTATTCTTCTAATTATAATGCATGTAATCATGAAAAAAAATAATTGGTTACGTATTGGGTAATAATGATATTATACAAGATTATATACGTGTTGTGAATTATCCTATGAACAGATTGGAAATAATAATAATAATAATCATAATAATAATAATCAACACTCCTCCGTCAGAGAGCAGGCACTGTACTTCCTGGAGGTGGGAAGTACAGTGCCTGCACTCTGAAGGAGGGGTGTTGATGTTGCAGTTTAACTATAGTATAGGCATGCCTCTGGAAAGAGTGATGGAGTGAATGATGATGAAAGTGTTTCTTCTTTTTCGGGTCACCTAGCCTTGGTGGGAAACGGCTGATGTGTTAATAAAAAAACAAAAAATAAATAATAATAATGCAAGAATACCATATGTAGGATTGAAGTGTACTATATGTCAGCAAAAGTAGACCATAGACAAGTATGTGTGATGTCACCATAGTTATTTAATATACTGTACACATTTATAGATGGGGTTGTAAAAAAAAGTGACTACTACTAGGGTGTTAGGGAGAAGTGTGAGATTAAAAGCTAATGAATCTGATACGAAGTGAGAGTTGTCACAAAGTGATGAGAGTAACAAAAAATCTTGGTAATGAATGATTGAATATCAATTTAGAGGGAGGGAGTATGGAGGAAGTGAATGCATTTACTGTAATGTTAAAGTGTAGACACATCAGCAGAAGAGTCTGTGAAAGACAAGATGGAGGAAGTAAATGTGTTTAGATCTTTGGGAATGAACATGTCAGCAGAGGGGTCTATGACAGACGAGGTGAACCATATGAAGACTATAATAACAATTTACTTATGGTAATTCTTTGGTACAGTACAGGGTTGTAAAACATACTTTTGTTAAAGAGAATTGTAGTAGGTTTGATGAAGCAAACAGGAATACTAATACAGATTGGTTTTATTTTTGTAATAATGCATACAGTTTAGAGGTAAAATTAGCAAAGTGCATTGATGACTACACTTCACAATGAAAAGCACATGCCTAGCACATGCCTCATAGCACAGAATGGACATCACACTGTTCTGTTTTACCATGCAGTCTCACACTGCACTGTCTCACAAATTCACTGTTCTTTCTCCCTCATCACAGGGAGCTTTCAGCTAGAGCTCCTTAACTGCTGGGTTTCTCTCTGTTACTTAACTGAGCTCTGTTTTTTACTACTGACATCTCATACTGTACCTTACACAGACACACACACTTCCTCTGTTTAGTTTGTGGGTCAGTGGTCAGGGATCACTCGCTAGGTCTAGGCTGGCTGGGTCTAGCTAGCTTCCATACATTTTTCTAGTTTCTAAAACATTTAGACATCATTCACTTTCATCTAGCTAACACACAGTTCATCACACTAAATTCTCATTGGAAGAATTATTACTAGTGCCTTTCCCTATGTGAGCAGTGGAGCGATAATTTCACAAGATAATTAGTAAATATGGCCATGTGACATCCAAAGCAAACTATTGTATGTAGGTATCATGTGGCAAAAATTTGTTAATTATCTTGACCCTTTTGGGTTTAGTACTTGGTTATGATTAAAATAATAATAATAATGTTAATTATCTCTTGAATTTGACTCCACTGGGCACACAGGGAAAGACAGGAGTGAGGATTTCTCCATTGAAAATTTTGTGTGATGCAGTATGATACTTGATTTTTTTAAGTATGAGGAGCATTGATGGGAAACTATACACAAAAGGAAAAATGGTTTTAAAAGCAAGATGAATTTCACGGGTAATATTTTGCTTTGTTTCATCTTAAATGAATACATGACTAATTTAAATTATGTACCAACCAGGAAGACAGAATGCAGAGTTCAGCGTCGGGAGCGATCTCTGAAAGCAGTGCAAACAGCAGCTCGCCTGGCTCAGTCACGTCTCCAGTCCCTCAGAACAGTTTGCAGGTTTGTTTTTGCCATGATGCTTGGCATTTCCAGAAAATAGAAAATAATGAAATTCATAAACGGTAGTAATGGATGGGATCAGCCATCTTGCTTTTCTTTTTTGTCGTAGAATGTATATTTTATATGTATTTTATCTCCAGTTGTAAGTAAGTTTAAGGTGAGTTATTTTATATGTTCTTATTATACGTAAAATTATAGCTTCCTTATTTAGTGCTTTGATAACATTTTATTGAAATTTTCTTTACTGATCCTAATTTGTTTTGACTAACCCAATCAGCTGATAAATTCTAATAATTTTCTCAGTGCTCTGCTTACTAGCCTATGAGTAAAATGCTCCTAGAATTGTACTAGTATTTGTTTTTTAAACAAAGTACTGCGTTGGTTAATGTTATTTCTTGAGCTACTTCTTTTATATTTTTAATTTAAATGCTATATATTAATGTGGTAATAATTGTCTGTTCACTAGTGAACTCATTGAAGATCGAGAAAAGCTTTTACATTCATTAGCAGCTCAACGAAAAGAGACCGAAGAATTGTCACGAGAAGTTACCTTACGCAGTGCAACTGTGGGGGTTCTTTCACAGAAACTCAAGGTGTGTATTGGTTTTTAATGTGTTAAAAAAAATTTATATTCCAGCACCCTGAACATCACATCACTGAATTCTCATCTATACCAAAATCTCCTTTCATACTTATTCTTCATCACTAACATAATTTTTCGTTTTCGTACAGGAGGAGCGTTTGATGTGGAGTAGACGTATTGCTGAGAGTGAAGGTGCCTTGAAAGCATCAAAGTCTGCTTGGAAGCGTTCAAGCAGAGAAGCCTCACACTTGCGCAGCTTAGTTACTTCCAAGGATGATACAATTGCCTCTCTCATTGCTGATTATAAGTAAGATACTGGTATTTCTCTCTTCCATTCACTCAGGGATGAATAAGCGACAGTTAACAATGTCATACCTGTAGATTGATTCTACAACATTTATGTGTATACTGGGTAGAGTAACCAGTGTGCAGTACTGGATCTATGTTCTCTAATCTATGTATCATGTACCTTTTGTGATTGTATAATTATTGTATGGAATTTTATTAAATTTGCATTTTATATTTAATAAAAACTTTTCAGTTTTCAGCACTAGATAGGATTTTATCACCTCTGTCTATAAGAGTGTAAAGCACTACAGTGTCATTGAATACTCAGGATAAAACTTAAATACATCATGTATTTTGGGAAAAATCTGTTTGTAAACTTTGTGAAATTTAAACTAAGGACTTTCTTCTTTACCAGGCTTCTGGGATTAGATTACAGCGACGCCAAGCACCACAACCTTCGGCAACACGTGCCGAAGCATCATAAAGTTCTAGGAGGTGCAGTATGACAATGGAAATGTAAAGATAATATGACAGCGCTTTTGATACTTTTCTTCTGCATCAGCTTGCAAGAGAGCAACAGTATTCACATGATGCTAATATGCAGTGATTTGTGTTTTCATTTCAAGGTTTGAGTGTCACCTCACTCAGTAGAGATATTTAAGATAAATAATAAAAATTGTGTAACAGTTTCTCATTATATTCAGTATTTATATTAAAATGTTAGGGCAATAAAGGTTTATTAATTGGTTAAAATTTTAAATATGTAATGTACTTATAGGGTCTTCTAACTAAAATTGTTAACTGGGATGTTTTGAAGTTGATACCAATAGCCCCATTTTGACTAAGTTGACATGTCAAATTATTTTTTTACCCTTTTTAAACCAATTACCCTGAATCTTTCTTCAAACGTATCATACCATTTCAAACATACAGTGAAAGTTTGAAAACTGAAGGCTATTTAGAAAAAATAGTTGAAAATTTCTATACCATACTCCACATTGTATTTCTAACATTTGTTATTTTTAAATGAACCATTTATCACATGCAAGTCTAGTCCATCTGTCAAGATAGCGTAAGGGTATTTTGGATAGTCGGTAGCATATCTTTAGAGATGGAAAGAGCAGTCTCAATCAAATGTTACTAATAGATTTTTTATGTTTTGGAAAAACTACTGTACAGTGTACATATTTAAATATTTATTACCAAAGGATCATTCCAACTAATTAAATCTAGTCTCTATGTGATCAAGTATAACTTTTTAGTGCAATACCCATTTTTGTGTTCTATCCAGTGCCAGTTTTATGTAAATGTCGTTTGAAACTGTGGTACTGTAGTTACTAATGTAGTACTGTATTGTATATGGAAGGTGTAATGCAATGCCAAACTGGAACAGATATGACTCACGAAATCGTAATGACACGATTGCAAACAAACCATACCACGGGTGGGGTTCGAACCCGCGGTCAGAGAGTCTCAAAACTCCATACCCGTGGTATGGTTTGGAACAGATAATTTGAGCAGGTTACATATATGCTAGCAAAAATTTCATGTTGTGCATTCAAAGGACATGTAGTACCAGCATGTCATTACCATATACTAATAGTAATTAGTAGTAGTATAAGGAAACCCTCGGAATTTATGTTTTTGGAAGGGTTCTTAAATCTACACACCCAGAAAGGTTAGAAACCCCTGTGATGTATGGAGTTGATCCATATCATGACACACATGTATTGAATGACATGTGCTTCAAAGAGGGGAGGATGGGGAAAGGCCCTTCGAAATGCTTTGATCCAAAAAAACGAGCTATCCTCTGCTTCATTGGATAAAATTTGCTTGCTTTCTATTCCCCAGGTGCTGCATGACCCTTGTGGGTTTTGTGCTTCCCCATGAATATAATAATCATAATGACATTTTAGTCTGCCATGAGTTATCATTTGTGTGATTGGCATGTTTTACTATTTGAGTTTACCTATGACTTTGAAATTTTAGCACTAAATCAAAGCAACTGCTTTGATTTAGTGCATTGTATGTATTGTTTTAGTCTCTCAGATAAACAATAAAATTATATTTACAGAAAATAAATTTGTTTGTTTCTTATAATCATACAATTGATATAACAGTTTTATGGAAATATAAAACAAAATCTTCTGTATCAGTCGATTCAGAAGCAACGGACAGTCCAATGGTTACGAAAATATGGAAAAAATCTGCTGGGTCAATCGATTTAGAAGTAACGAATGAAGTCTATTGGTTACAGAATTGTCCGCTATTGTTGGTATCCCAGGAATCAATTTCTGTTCTGTACACTACAATTGCCAAACATAATCACCATAGCAAACCTACTGGCCCTTGCAAGCCAGGTCCTGAATGTTATATGGCAGGTATTGCTGAAGAGTACAATGATAATAATGATAATGCCAATTCCAAATTAATGTACAAACATACTCAATATTTTGAAAGCTCATAGTATACACATTTTGAGCAGAAGAACTAGATCTCAGACTCCATAGGTGTTTCTAAAGGGTTTAGTGCAAAGTATTTGCAGGAGTTAAAAATAATTAACATACAAGTTACACCCTCCATCAACCTCAACACAGAATGGAACCCTCCATCAACCTCAACACAGAATTGGAACCCTCCATCTAATTCACCCTTGTGAAGTAGAATAATATACAGTGGAACCCCGGTTAACGAAAAAAATTCATTGCAGAAGCCTGCTCAAGTGCCATTACCGAACGAATTTACTTCCTTAAGAAAAATGTCATTTAGGCTAGTCTATTTCAGACCCCCAAAAATACACTTCCACAAGCACTTACAATATTATACTACTTACATAATTGCACGATTTCCGGGGTGTTCGTTAACCGGGGTTCCACTGTACTATCCTTCCAGGATCTTTCCTTATGGAGAGATCATGGTGAGTTGCTTTTGATCCAAGGAACTGGACTTATCTTCCCCTTCCTTACATTAAATGTCTCACATTCTTCAGGTGCTATATGACCCATATGGGTTTAGCACTTCCTCTTGATTAAAATGAGTAAATAAATAACATTGCTTGATGTCAATCTTCTCAAAGTACAAGACACCATCAAATTTCAGGTTTATAGTAGTAGTAGTAGGTTCGCCAGTACGTCCGGCCCGGGTCTTCTCCAAATGGTGACCCGGCCTCAGGTTTATAGAAAACCCACCAATAAAGACAATCTCATCCACAAATTTTTCCACCATGATAAGCATAATGAACATAGTGTCATCATTGTTTTTTTCCCTCGGGGTTTTTAGAATACACACCCGAGTTTCTTGAGGGTAAGTGTAACATTTTCTACATTTTTTTTTTTTTTCCAACAAGTCGGCCGTCTCCCACCGAGGCAGGGTGACCCAAAAAGAAAGCAAATTCCTCGTAGATTACTGACGAAGTACAGTGGAACCCCGGTTTTCGTCTTTAATTTGTTCCAGAAGGTCGGCTGAAAACCAATTTGTACGAAAACTGAAGTAATATTTCCCATAAGAAATAATGTAAATCCAATTAATCTGTTCCAGACACTCAAAAATATTAACAAAAAATAAATTTTATAGAGAATAACTATAGTTTTACATACAGAAAACAATGAGAAATAAATATAAAGGACTAATGAAATGGATAAATGAACATCTAAAATCACTTTTACCTTTATTGAAGACTTGTTGGCGTATGGAAGACGGCGAGGAGGGAAGAGGGAGGAGAGGTTATTGTTTGGAAGGAGAATTTCCCTCCATAAGGACTTCAGGTATCAAAGCCCTATCCGGGGTTAGTACTTCCCTTCTTTGTCTTTTACTGGCACTAGGACCAGCTTGAGAGTCACTGGACCCTTGTCGCACAAAAAATCTGTCCAGAGAGGCCTGTTTCTGGCGTCTCTAAGATTTGCCTAAAATGGGACAGCATTGTCATTGAACATGTTGCTGACATGGCTTGCAACAGCTTTGTTAGGGTGATATTTCTCCACAAAACTTTGCACCTCACTCCACTTTGCACAAATGTCCTTAATTGCTGAAGAAGGAACATTCTTCCCTCTCTCTTCCTCCTCCTCTGAAGCAATTTCCTCAGCTAAGGTCTGTTGCTGTTCCAGATGAAGGTCTTGCAGCTCTTCAGTGGTTAGCTCTTTCTTGTGGTCGTCCACCAACTCTTCCACATCCTGGCCACTCACCTCCAACCCCATGGACTTCCCCAAAGTAATGCTCACTGAATGAGTAACAAAGGCAGACTGAGTCACGAACGTATGAGGGGCCGCATCCCGCGGGCAGGCGGACACACACGATTTCCGAGCGGATGTACAAAAACGGGGAAAATTTTGCCGAAAAAAGTGGTCGAAAACTGAATTGTACGATAACCGGACCGGATGAAATCCGGGGTTTTACTGTACAGCAGATACTCAACTGACAGCCTAGATGACAATATAATCTGAGCTCTCAAGCAAGGCAATACCAATGTGGCACTCACAACATCTAGAAATAGAAGAACTCACAGGTAAGGACCTGTGAGAGGTTGTGTATGTACCCGGCAATATTTGCCGGGTACATATACAACATCTAAAAAAAACACAGTACAGATGGGGGCTCAAACTCATGGCAAGTGAATCAGTGTAATCATGTTATTACGATTTCGTGGGTCATGACATCTAAAACCACGTACAAAATGCCACCACCAAATGCCAACTTGCACGATGCAGGTAGGTGTGTACAGGATTCCGTGTGGAGGATATGTCAGATTCCACATTGGTGAACCATCACACAACTTATATGCTTACATTTGAGGATTTTGGTGTATATGTAAAATACACAATTAAAAAAAAATGCGCACTTCATGAACTGGATATGTGCAGGACTCTTTAAAGAAAACCAAAGTGTAAAAAACAAAAACCACCACGTCTTTTAAGTTAAGTTTTACCCAGAGGTCAAATATTATTTTGAGAAGCCATAGTACTTAATAACCCGCTCTGAGCCATTCCTTATTGGAACAGACTTGGTACAGTGAATTTGAGGGAGCTTTGCCGTCAATAATGCAACCCAAAAAAAATTTTTGACCTTAAAACTAGAACAGAATCAAGGGGCACAGCCTGACTGGCCTCCCATTATCCTCTGGGCACTGTATGGCTCCTACGGGTTTAGTGCTCTCCCCCATGAATATAATAGTATTGTCAGTCCAGTGGGTAAACCCATATTTCATGGAAAAACCCAACAGGTGACTCTGAAACCCATTCATATACTAGAAGTGATGTTTAGTATATAACTATAGATTATTTTTTTTAATGTCTATTATAAATAGTTTTATCTTTTACTAAGCACTATAAGTTCACACTTCTTATTAGTATAGATCTGTACACGTTATTTTTTATTGCATATTATTAACAGTTCAGGTTATCATTTGTGCAATATCAAATCTAAATCAGGTGCTAACATAATATCTAATCTGATCTTAACAGTGTATTATACTAAATGAATTTTTTTATGAGACACAGAATTTGGTAGACACAAACCTATCTGATATTATCTTGACGCCAAATGACTTTGAAAAGGTGATAAATGATATGCCCATGCACTCTGCCCCAGGTCCAGACTCATGGAACTCCGTGTTCATCAAGAACTGCAAGAAGCCCCTATCACGTGTTTTTAACATCCTATGGAGAGGGAGCATGGACACAGGGGTCGTCCCACAGTTACTAAAAACAACAGACATAGCCCCACTCCACAAAGGGGGCAGTAAAGCAATAGCAAAGAACTACAGACCGATAGCGCTAACGTCCCATATAAAATCTTTGAAAGGGTTCTAAGAAGCAAGATCGCCAATCATCAGTTACACAACCCAGGGCAACATGGGTTTAGAGCAGGTCGCTCCTGTCTGTCCCAACTACTGGACCACTATGACAAGGTCCTGGATAATCTAGAAGACAAACAAAATGCTGATGTAATATACACAGACTTTGCAAAAGCCTTTGACAAGTGTGACCATGGTGTAATAGCACACAAAATGTGTGATAAAGGAATAACAGGAAAAGTTGGTAGATGGATCTATAATTTCCTAACAAATAGAACACAAAGAGTAGTAGTAAACAGAGTAAAGTCTGAGGCGGCTACGGTGAAAAACTCTGTTCCACAAGGCACAGTACTCGCTCCCATCCTGTTCCTCATCCTCATATCTGACATAGACAGGGATGTAAGCCGTGTCTTCCTTTGCAGATGACACCCAAATTTGCATGACAGTGTCCTCCATTGAAGACACTGCACTGCAAGACTCCAGGGGCCAGGAGCTATGACTCGACCCCTGCAACCACAAATAGGCGAGTACATCAACCAAATCTTTAAATGGGCCGCAGAAAACTATGAAATTCAACTATGAGAAATTTCAATTACATACTCCGATATGGTAAACGTGAGGAAATTAAAACTACGTCGGAGTATAAAACAAATTCCAACCTCACAATAGAGCGAAAAACTAATATAAAAGACCTGGCAGTGATCATGTCAGAGGATCTCACCTTCAAAGACCATAACATTGTATCAATCGCATCTGCTAGAAAAATGACAGGATGGATAATGAGAACCTTCAAAACTAGGGATGCCAAGCCTATGATGACACTCTTCAGGTCGCTTGTTCTATCTAGGCTGGAATATTGCTGCACACTAACAGCACCTTTCAAGGCAGGTGAAATTACTGACCTAGAAAATGTACAGAGAATCTTCACGGCACACATAACTGCGATAAAACACCTCAATTACTGGGAACTCTTGAAGTTCCTCAACCTGTACTCCCTAGAACGCAGGCGGGAGAGATACCTGGAGAGAGTATACCTGGAGAGAGTTCCAGGGGTCAACGCCCCTGCGGCCCGGTCTGTGACCAGGCCTCATGTTGGATCAGAGCCTGATCAACCAGGCTGTTACTGCTGGCCGCACGCAGTCCAACGTACGAACCACAGCCTGGCTGGTCAGGTACCGACTTTAGATGCCGGTACCTGAGATACATGATTATATACACTTGGAAAATCCTAGAGGGATTAGTACCAAACTTGCACACGAAAATCACTCCCTATGAAAGCAAAAGACTCGGCAGACGATGCAACATCCCCCAATGAAAAACTGGGGTGCCACTAGCGCGATAAGAGACAACACAATAAGTGTTAGGGGCCCAAGACTGTTCAACTGCCTTCCAGCATACATAAGGGGTATTACCAATAGACCCCTGGCTGTCTTCAAGCAGGCATTGGACAGGCACCTAAAGTCAGTACCTGACCAGCCGGGCTGTGGTTCGTACGTCGGGTTACGTGCGGCCAACAGTAACAGCCTGGTTGATCAGGCCCTGATCCACCATGAGGCCTGGTCATAGACCGGGCCGCGGGGGAGTTGACCCCCGGAACCCTCTCCAGGTATACTCCAGGTATACTCTGTTTAACAAATCAGTGAAATCTTCAACTTTCCTTCCCTACTCAAGTTTGCAAGGGTTACCTCAATCCTCAAAGGAGGTGATCTAATTGAAGTGAATAACTATAGAGCTATATCAAACTTGCCCTTACTATCTAAATTCTTCCAAAAATAATACGTAAACGAATTTACTCCTACCTAATATATCACAACATACTTAACCCCTGCCAGTTTGAGTTTAGGCCGAAAAAAAGTACGAATGATGCAATTATACAAATGCTTGAACTGCTTTATGCAGCACTTGGAAAAAAAAAATGAATATCCTCTGGGGCTCTTCATAGATCTGCGGAAAGCATCCGATACAGATATATTGCACCTTAAACCAGAACATTATGGGGTCAGACGACATACCATTGCAGACCTTAAATCTTATGTTAACATTAGACACCAGTATGTCTCCACAAACGGTGTAACCTCGTCTACTCAGCCTGTAGCCATAGGAGTGCCCCAAGGTAGTATAGTACCCTTGGCCCTCTGCTCTTTCTCATTTACGTCAATGATCTCCCCAACGCATCTTATCTTAAACCTGCTCTATTCTTCTCCCACTCAAATCCGACTATGTTTAGTGACACTTAACGACGAACTCACCCTCAATATAGACAAAGTCTACTGCATACTGTTTGGAAACAGAACTTTAAATATCCAGCTTAACATATTGGTCAATGGTTCCCCATTACAAGACACACTAAGGGCAAAATTTTAGGTCTTCACATTGACTGCAAGACGAAATTTCATATCCACATCCAACACATAGCCAAGAAGTTCTCCAAAACAGTAGGCATCCTCTCCAAGATACGGTACTATGCACCCCAAACGGCACTACTTCCACTATACCAGTATCTAATCTACCCTTACCTCACCTATGGTTATAAACAATTAATAAGTCGACAAAAAAGCTGCTGTGCAGATGATCACCAATTCCTGCAGCAAACAACACCTCTCCGTTCTTTAAGAGTTTGAAGTTCCTTAATATACAAAATATACACCCATATTACTATGCCTATTGTATATATATAGAACATTAAGCTCCAGTATAAACCCTCCACTCAGACTTCTCATTGACAGTTACAACAGAACACACAGGCACAATACAAGGCACAAAACTCTTTTCGACATCCCTCGTGTCTGCCTCACTTCAAGCAAAAAATGCAATGTATATAAAAGGCCACAATATCTGGAATTCATTGACCGAACTAGCAAAAGGTTCCCTGTCAGCCAATCAATTTAGAGCAATAATTAAAAATCACCTCCTGTCTCAAACGTAACTACACTAACTCTATGCTATACCACATAAAAACCAACTCCTCCAACTACTTCTGTTTCTTAACTACCTCTTACAATCTTTCCCAGCCTGATATCATAGAATTAGTTTGAAACTACTCAAGAAATCCCACTTAGCTTAAGATCACTAAATCAGTTTAAAGTACTAATACGCACTTAAAATTGTACTATTGTAAATTGTACCAAGTGAATTATTTTTTGCTAACTCTCTACTATAATTTTTTTCTAATTGTAATAGTTTTGCTACCTATTAATTAAAATTTACCACTCCATAACCCATGTCTAGTTTTAAGTAGTGTGTGAGCATTAGCATTAGTCTGCCCGTAATGCTCCAGCGTTCTTTCTGTTTTACAACACTTTATAACACGTAAACAACACTTTGTATACTAAATGAAATAAAATTTTGATTTTGATTTTTGATTAACTAACTTGTTTAGCCACCAAAACTTTGCGGCCCAGTCCCTAGGCCCATTATGTGGCTCTGTAATCTTTTGACTACCGCCCATACGATGGATATTGGGTGTATAACAAATATATTAAATGGAAACTGGCCACTTCCACTCAAATTACTGCCACAGATGACACCTGATTTTAATTTTCCATTTGCATTGAGGTTTCGCTTCCCTTCAAGGGCGGTGCCTCGACACCCCTGTAATTCCTGCAAAGTTTTATTAAGTCACTAAAATCTTGGTTTGGTACTAGAGGTTCAATTCATCATTCATTTTGTGGCAGATGAGGTTCAAAGCTTCATATGTTCTCTGCCTTCTTCATGCATGACTGTGTGTGTGTGTGTGTGTGTGTGAGTGTACTCACCTAGTTGTGATTGCAGGGGTCGATTCACAGCTCCTGGCCCGCCTCTTCACTGGCCGCTACTCGGTCACTCTACCCGCTCCATGAGCTTTATCATACCTCTCCTTAAAGCTATGTATGGATCCTGCCTCCACTACATCACTTCCCAGACTATTCCACTTCCTGACAACTCTATGGCTGAAGAAATACTTCCTAACATCCCTTTGACTCATCTGAGTCTTCAACTTCCAATTGTGACCCCTTGTTTCTGTGTCCCCTCTCTGGAACATCCTGTCTCTATCCACCTTGTCTATTCCACGCAGTATTTTGTATGTCGTTATCATGTCTTCCCTAACCCTCCTGTCCTCCAGTGTTGTCAGGCCGATTTTCCTTAACCTTTCTTCGTAGGACATTCCCCTTAGCTCTGGAACTAACCTTGTCGCAAACCTTTGCACTTTCTCTAATTTCTTGATGTGCTTGACCAGGTGTGGGTTCCAAACTGGTGCTGCATACTCTAGTATGGGCCTGACGTACACGGTGTACAGTGTATTGAACGATTCCTTACTAAAGTATCGGATCGCTATTCTCAGGTTTGCCAGGCGCCCATATACTGCAGCTGTTATCTGGTTGATGTGTGCCTCCGGAGACGTGCTCGGTGTCATACTCACCCCAAGATCTTTCTCCTTGAGCGAGGTTTGCAGTCTTTGGCCACCTAGCATATACTCTTTCTGCGGTCTTCTTTGCCCTTCCCAGATCTTCATGACTTTGTATTTGGCGGGGTTAAATTCGAGAAGCCAGTTGCTGGACCAGGTGTCCAGCCTGTCCAGGTCTCTTTGTAGTCCTGCCTGATCCTCATCTGATTTAATTTTCCTCATTAACTTCACATCATCTGCAATCAGGGACACTTCCGAGTCTATTCCTTCCATCATGTCATTCACATATACCAAGAATAGCACTGGCCCTAGGACTGACCCCTGTGGGACCCGCTCGTCAAAGGCGCCCACTGTGATATCTTAGCACGTACCATGACCCGTTGTTGCCTCCCTGTCAGGTATTCTCTGATCCATTGCAGTGTCCTCCTTCCTGTTATACACGCCTGATTCTCTAGCTTCTGCACTAATCTCTTGTGAGGAACTGTGTCGAAGGCCTTCCTGCAGTGTGTTTAATGTGTGTGTGTGTGTGTGCTTTGTGTGTGTGTGTGTTTGTGTGTGTGTGTTTATGTGTTTTGTGTTTATGCGCGTGCGTGCGTGCCTTCGTGTATGTGGTGCTCCTGCGTGCGCGTGCCTGCGCCCTGGTGTGCTCTCCCATCATCAGTTGGCACCAACGCGACACCACCAGTATTTTGTGACGCCTAAACCCACTCACCAAAAAGCTGTCATTTGGACTACTCGGTCAGGGCCGTGTCAGGGTTGCCATACTTCTATGCGTATTAATGGATTTTGTGTCGCCGTCTGAGCAGATGATTATAGTGTTAATCATTCATCACCCTAAACTTGGACACACATTCCATTTTGAATCCCTCGAAAAACTTAATTTTATCATCGACTCCTGAACCCACCTGCAATTATTCCCCCCCCCCTCCCTTTCCTTTGTATATCCTGCGATTCACTTTATCCTTTATTGACTCATCTGGTTATACATTCCCTGTCTAAAATTATTCACGCCTTCCATGATCCTCCCGTCTAATCTAACACAATATTCTACTCCCTTTACCCCTTCGAATTCATCACCTTACTCATTCCATCATTCACTTTTAATTTCTATATTTTGTTCACTAATTCCAAATGGCTCTAACTTCTGCAGCTTCTCTACTGCATCTTCCAGTAGAACTGTGTTATCTTCAAACATCAACTGTAACAACTCCCACTTTAAATCATCTCTCCCTATCACTCTCACATTCTCTCTTACTAACATATATATCATAAATGATCATTATAAGAACATCGTACAACATTAACTAATATTCACGTTTACCGGGAAATATCCCTCGTCTTTCTTACACATCTAAGCTTCGCTCTTCTAGTTCCACTTTATTACGCCTTTTCCAGGTCCATTAATGCATAAAATTCCTTTTGTTTTTATCTAGCTACTTCTAACTTGTATTTTTCAATCAGTAGTTTGATCCACAGATCCTCATCTCTTTCCAAATCTACTCTGCTCTTCTTCGATCCTACTTTGTCTTTTGAGATACTTTTGTCAGTTACAATTCTTTTAGTTTAACATCTTTATTATGCACCCCATACCCATCCTGTGGGCGGTAGTCAAAAGATTACAGAGGTACATAATGGGTCCAGGAACTGGACCTCAAAGTTTTGAGAGCTGAGCAAGTTACAAAGGTAATGAACTCAAGTATAATTCTTACCACTCTTATTTCTCCTTGATTCTTGCGATCTGCCATGTTCTTCTATCCCTTTATACAGAGGCAACGTGCTCACTTCTTAGGTACCCTTCCTCTTCTTACCTGGAGTATACCTGGAGGGGGGTTCGGGGGTCAACGCCCCCGCGGCCCGGTCCGTGACCAGGCCTCGCGGTGGATCAGGCCCTGATCAACCAGGTTGTTACTGCTGGTCGCACGTAAACCGACGTACAAACCACAGCCCGGCTGGTCAGGTACTGACTTTAGGTGTCTGTTCAGCGCCTTCTTGAAGACAGCCAGGGGTCTATTGGGAGGCAGTTGAACAGTCTTGGGCCCCTGACACTTACTGTGTTGTCTCTTAGTGTACTCGTGGCTCCCCGGCTTTTCTTGGGTGGATGTTGCATCTCCTGCCAAGTGTTTTGTTTTCACACAAACATTGCACAAATTCAACAAATAATCCAAGATGTTGTTACTATTTGCTTTCAGTATTGTACACTACTTTATGGTCCGAGTCGGACAGAAACGTCGTTATAAGTTTGAATCTCCTGTGTGCGGGTTATTTGTGTATTGTTCCAGTCACGGTATTGTGACTTTTTTTTTATTTTCTTGACAGATGGACTGGACACATTGACGACTCAAGGCCGAGGGACTGATTGCCTCAAACTCCTCCTCAATGACCACCGTTCTTCTCTGTACTGGACTTAAGAAACCACTAAACGGCGAAGCGTTTCCAGAATACAGATTTTCAAATGTTGCCCAAGTGACTCAATTATCAATTTGTCACTTTTCTAAATCATTTATACATCAAGTCCATCATCCGAGTCATGGAGTGGCGAGGCTGCTGCAGTCTTCCTTCATTCTTATGTTGCAGTCTACTGATAGTTTGTTACCACTATATAACTTGCTTAGCTATCAGAACTACGGGGACCAGTCCCTGGACTCATTGTGCGCCTCCGTAATCGTTTAACTATCCCGCAGATATATAATTAAATACAGTTACACAAATTATCATACATTGTAACATGTGTAAATTACCTAGGATAACCCCCCCCCAAAAAAAAAAGTCAAAGTAACTTATTTCCGTTGGGGTGTATAATAAGACTTTTAAATAATAATAATAATAATAATAATATTTTTATTTACTACAAGTACATGTACAAGGTATACAGGCTTAGCTGACATCAATGACATACTACAATATAGAAAGCCGCTTGTTATGCAGAGCATTTCGGGCAAATTAAGTCAATTTTGTCCCCAGGATGCGACCCACACCAGTCGACTAACACCCAGGTACCCATTTTACTGATGGGTGAACATAAACAACCGGTGTAAAGAAACACGCCCAATGTTTCTACCCTCGCTGGGAATCGAACCCAGACACTCACCGTGTGAAGCGAGAGTTTTAGCCACCAGGTCACGGGGCACCGCAAACTTATCTAACGTCCTAGAATTGCCTCTCATTTTCCATACTTCACCACTGAGTCCCATCAGTAAGCCAGCGGTGACTGTTGTAGCATACCAGAGGGTCAATGGCTGCTACATTCGCATCAGTGTGAGGACACATCACTGCTATGCGCCAGTGGCCGCGCCAGTGGCCGTGCCAGTGGCCGTGCCAGTGGCCGTGCCAGTGGCCGCGCCAGTGGCCACGCCCCGACCATACAGCTACGACGGTACCACTGAACGTGTCATTATATGAATGACAGACCCCGTGGCAGGTGATGTCTTTTTTCCTGACGTATACAATAACAACTGTTATTTTCTAACTTGATGAGGGCTTCTAGTCAGACCGAAAATATTTGGACATTTTATATTTTTTTTCTTAAAAAGCTTTTGTTGTATATTTAACTGAACAACTAATATAGTGAGTGTGTAACTCTCTTTTTCTTCTTCTTCTTCTCTCTCTCTCAAAACACACACGCTGACAATAAAGTGCATAAAAAGAGTGACTGTACAGTACTGACCAACTACTGAAGTCGTCCTCTTCTGCTGAAGAGGACCTCGGTTAAAGGTCGAAGTACTCAATCTCAACACCGACATATATCACAAGCGAACTTCACGAAGTTAATGAAACAATTGACAAGAGTACCATGGGTGTAGCTCAGTGGTAAAGTACTGGTTACTTTGATACAGAGTTTGCAGGTTCGAGTCCTGCTGTGGACAAAGAGACAATGTTTGTAAATAATTTCGACTGTTTGCGAAATGTTAAGCATATACATTATATATATATATATATATATATATATATATATGTGTGTGTGTGTGTGTGTGTGAGGGTCCCCAGGACAGTTCCAGAGGTGGTACCTCTATCTATATATATATATATATATATATATATATATATATATATATATATATATATATATATATATATATATATATTTAATTGTTGTATCGTCTCTGCGTGGATTCGTTGGTGACATCAACCGGTGTTTACTATATGTATACTTCTGTGTTGTCACTACAACGAAATAAAGTACTGGAGATAGAGAAGCCTCTAAGGACAGAGATCAGGGATCACCTAAGCTTCTAGGGAATAGACGGAAGGGATCACGTACACTTCTTGGGAACAGACGTCAGAGATCACGTACGCTCCTAGGGAACAGACATCACGGATCACGTACGCCTGGATACATGGGGAAAAAATGTCAAAAGTATTATAGCTACAAATCATAAACAAACGTTCGTGAGAATCTTACTGATCCTGTGAATCCGGCTGAGAGGCACACGGCCTTGACCCCCCTCCGTGACCCCCAGGCACGCCCACCTCACGATAATGTGCGCCTTGTGTAATAGTACCGATGCAGTCACACGCGCCCGCACGCCCACGCCCTCGCTGTGTCACCCTTTCTGCACGCACACGTGCTCTCAGACGCATGCACGCGCGCGCGCTCACATACGCACACAAATATTTACGTCAACGCTATTATTACTACTACTATTATCACCACTATTACTCTTATTACTACTATTACGAAGACTACTATTTTTACTACTATTCCTGTAAGTTACCTGTAGCAGCTTCCGGGGGGTCACCGCCCCCCCCACAATGACTTTCAATACAACAAATAATAATATTACAAACACCTTTTCTCACTCTGACACCTTATCGACCAGCCAACCCTAACAGTCTGCTGCATCAACCATTATGCGCATACGAGTTGTTACCGAAGGTAATTATTACTCCTGTAACTACCTATAATTAATCATAAAATTACTATTATCCATCAAGAGATATATTTTGCTATTTTAACTTTCAATATTATGTCCCGGAGGATTCAATGTATTCTAAATTTAAAATATTTCTAGGCATTTTTATTAGTTATAAATTAGACTTGTCGGTTCTCTGAACCATTCATCTATATTTTTATTAGTTACACATGCATGATATTTTTTTTATCAATAAAGATAACAAAAAAATGTTAATGATTTTATAGGAATAAGTTAATTTTGTTCAGTCATGCAAACGATTAACTGAAATATATCCCGTCTTCCAAGCCGGTATATTTCACAGTACATTTCTTACATGAAATATTCATGAAAGAAATTCTCCCCTATTCGTTCCTCTCCCGCTAACACCGTACGAGCTCTTAAAATCTCATACTAGGCAGGTCCTACTCTCACACCACCATTCCCCACCTCTCATTCCTTCATCCAAGTCATGTTTGTAAACACTGATCAACGAGTGTCCCAGTACTGACCCTTGTGGAACCCCGTTAGTAAGTGTATTCAGGTTAACACAAATACAGTTCTATATATTATCATACATAGCAGCACGTGTGTAAAGAACCTAGGATAACCCAAAAAAGTCAGACAGTGACTTATTCCATTTGAGGTCTCCCTATTTATGGAGATTCTTGGTTGTTTGTCGACCAGTTGCTGGAAGGTCCTGGTGAGGTCGTTCCTAAGACCGTGAACCCTTTCACGCACATCACTGAGGCCCAGACAAGGTGTGTCGTACTCTTAATATTGAACAATTAGACACATGTGCAATATCTGGGTATCTTTATCCTTGTGGACGTTTCGCCATCCAGTGGCTTATACTATACAAGGGCATAATGTGAATAATGTACAACTATATAGTAGTTCTACATTCTTCACATTATGTCCTTGTATTGATGAAGTTACTGGAGGGCGAAACGTCTACCAGATGTAGAACATGTGTCTAAATCTTCATCATGTCGGTATTGTATACCACTCACGTGAAACAAATATTGACAAGTTAATGTTCTAAGTCGGACAGAAACGTCGCCATAAGTTTCTTCGTCCTATGTGCGGGTTATTTGTGTATTGTGACCGTACCGAGACCTACCACTCAAACTACGCTCATCACGGTCACTTTGAATTACGGCCGCTATTGTTGACTCCAGTAATATGCCTTATATTGAGGTCAGGTTGAGAGCGGTAACTCGAAGCTAAATATATAATATATATATATATATATATATATATATATATATATATATATATATATATATCTCGCGTTTTATAAATATAAATAACATTAGAATTTTCCACATGTCCGTTACGATAAAAAGTTTGCTAACTTCTTATACGCACTCATTAAAATCTTATGGAAGCAATTACTGCCTCCCCCTGGATGCGACCCACAAGAGTTGATTAACACTGAAGTATCTAGTGCTAGGTGGATAGGGGCAACAGGTGTTAGGAAACTTATACATACGTCTCGTCCTGCCTGGGAACAGCACCGGTCCCAGCATTGAGACTTGTGGAACCCCGGTTGTTACTCTTGTTCATCCCGATGCTTACTCCCGGACCCTTCGCTTTATATGCCTTTAGATATTCTTTGGTCCAGTCTTTTCCGTTATCCTGCTTACTCCTTCAGTTTATGTATCCGTCTTTTGTGCAGTGAACTGTATATTTCATTCAGGAATATACAGTTCACCCACCTTCCTCTACCCCGTCAGAGAACACCAGAAGGCTCGTCTTGCTGGTTGTCGTTTGTGAAACCGCTTTTCTTAAAGTGCGCCACCGCTTTTTTTCCGATTATCTTCTCCATTATCATAGTGTACGTGTCAAGGTTACCGCAGTGTAGTTTACTGTTACCTGCTTGTTTACCTGCTTGAATGGTTAGACTACACTAGTTGAGAGTGCTATCGTGAGTGTGAAAACGCGTGGATGTTATATGCTGGTTTTGGGTAGACACTAGACAGTGTTAACAATAACAATAACAATTTTTATTTTAGCATGATACATGTTTGTACAAAGGAGTAAAACAATTTGGTAAACATGCCAAAAGCCCCTTTATATGCAGAGCATTTCGGGCAAACTTAAAAGACTAACCTAAGATTAATAAGGCAATAACAGTGCTGTAATTGTTCATATGGTCATTAGGTGAGTTACAGTGTTAAGTATGAATTAATTAAACCACAGAAAGGTTGGGGGTTGAACCCGCGGCGAGCGAGTCGTAAAACTCCAGCTCAGTGCGTAAGCCACTTAGCCAGCTGGTTACAATAATATTCACCCAACTAGTTAGATGACTTTTATTGTAGCCAGCTGGCCCAGTGGTTTACGCACTGGCCTGGAGTTTCATGACTCTCTCGCCAGGGTTCATACCACACCTATTCCGTGGTTTGCTTGCAATCGTGCTATTAAGATTTCATGAGTTACGGGTTAATTCGTAGACCAGTTGGTTCGTATGCGAGTCAGGTCGTCGACTGGGTGTTTCATATATCTTTAACCTCGTGTAGTGGGTGTGTTAAATTGGCCATATCAACCTGAAATAGTTCTTGGGTGGGACGGGGTGGGGGAGTGAGTGAGGGGGGGGTTAAGTTGAGGTCGATTTTGTTGGGAAATCAAGACTGATCGACCCAGCATCGTCAGTGGATCGCTGCAGCAATGGGGGCGTAAGCCACTGTTACCGTGAATTACAGCCTCACACAGCCTAGGTCACTACAAGTCAAGGTCTTGAGCCTTGCTGGTATATCACAATTTTTTTTTTCAAGTATCAGATCTCCAGAGCTCTTCTGGAGATCTGAGGACTGACAAACCACGGGATCAAGTCTCGGCATTCCACTGAAGTATCAACTTTTGTTTGTGAGACTCATCTATTTACCAGGACTAAACTGTTTACAAGAATCAGCTGTATAACTGGAGGGTGTTCCGGGGGTCAACGCCTCCTCAGTCCGGCCCATGACCAGGCCTCGTAGTGGATCAGGGCCTGATCAACCAGGCTGTTACTGCTGGCCGCAGTGTTTACAAGAATCAGCTGTGTTTGTTTACATGAATCAGCTGTGTGTTTACAGGAATCAGCTGTGTGTTTACAGGAATCACTGTGTTTACAAGAATCAATTGTGTTTGTTTACATGAATCAGCTGTGTTTACATGAATCAGCTGTGTTTACGAGAATCAGCTGTGTTTACGAGAATCAGCTGTGTTTGTTTACATGAATCAGCTGTGTGTTTACAGGAATCAGCTGTGTGTTTACAGGAATCACTGTGTTTACAAGAATCAATTGTGTTTGTTTACATGAATCAGCTGTGTTTACATAGCGAAATCAGCTGTGTTTACAGAATCAGCTGTGTTTACACGAATCAGCTGTGTTAATATAAACTCCTTGAGAACATCAACTATGTCTGTATCACTCATGTGTTGGCAAGGTATCACCAGAAATGTCCCATTATTTCCCCCATTGTTTTTCCAGCTTGCAGGAAGTACTTTTACCAACCTTCCACAGCTTCAAGCGTCACTTTTCAATGCCACCTTCACAATGTCCTGGAGGTGAAGAATGCTTGATGGATCGTGAAAGAAAAATGGCCTAGAGATTTTTTCTTTGTACCACAAATGTCAAGGGGAAAATCTGTTGTGGTGAAGAATGATGGTAAAGCGTCAAAATGTTTTCTTTTTATTATTGTTTGATCGTAATAACGCGAATACAATTAATTTGGTGAGATCAGAGGAACGTGCGTGAACGGATCTGGGGGGAGGGTCATAGTGGCCCTTGAAAATGTATATTAGCGGGAAAATAGTAACTTCATGGTATGCTATTTGAAAGTTATACGTCAAATAATGCAACGATCACGTGCAGGTGTCGTAATTTTCTGTACAGTTTAAGGTTATAATTAGATCAATATGGATGTGGAAAACAACATCAACGGAGGAAATTCTTCGAAGCAATGTATGAGAAGTGTTCTTGTTATGGCTGAGCTGTAAGACGGTAATTACAAAGTTCAGTAAGATGGTGAAACTAAAATATCAGCTGAAGGTCGTCAGAACACTGCGTACAATGATGTAAGATCACTTTAAGTCATCACTAAGAACATCCAGGAGCAGAGTAGGTGACGGTAGGTGATAGGTGAAGGACCCTGCAAACTTGACAAATGATCTGTCTCCTTGGTTTGTTAGGTTAGGGTTTAATCTTATAATACTACTACTACTACTACTAATAATAACAATAATAACGACCTTTATTTCTACATGTACAAGGTATACAGTCCTAGCTGACATCAATGACACACTACTATATAGAAAGCCCCTTGTTATGCAGACCATTTCGGGCAAATTAGGTAAGTTTTGTCCCCGGGATGAGATCCACATCAGTCGACTAACACCCAGGTACCTATTTTATTGATAGAGGAGCAGGGGCAGCAGGTGCCTTAAGGAAACACGTCTTAATGTTTCCACCCGTACCGGGGATCGAACCACGGACTTCAGTGTATGAAATGATTGCGCTAGCAATCGGGCTACGGGACTAATCGACTGCACGAGGGTTATTAGGTCTGCCTATCACATGTACACCACTATCACGTATGTGCAGTTATATACGCTATGTACCATGATCAGAAGTCAGTCAAAGCTAACAGTGAATAATATTTCGGAGAGAGTATGAGAACACACTCGCTGTCATACTTATAATACATCTGTACAGAAAACAGACTTGGTATGGTGCAAGCCAGGAAGAGGCTGGAGAGAGTCTTGACTGTCTGGGCTGTTCCTAGGCCGTCCGCCCTCCCTCTGAAATATCAGACTGCTCCAGCACCAAGCTAGCCACCCCGTACCAGGATGGTGACTTACCATGAGCCAGGACATGACCTAGTATAAACTAGGACCTGACCTAGCATAGACTAGGACCTGACCTAGCATAGACTAGGACCTGACCTAGCATAGAACAGGACCTAACCCGAAACGATCTTTACTGTGTTTATAAGCACAAGTTATTGAGACTACAGATGACTTAACAAAGCTATCAAGACTACAGATAACTTAATGTTATCAAGACTACAAATGACGCAAGTGTTTTTAAGGCTACATATAACAGTGTTATCAAGACTACAGATAAATTAACAATGTTATCAAGAGTACAGATAAATGTTATCAAGACTACAGATATCTTAATGCTAACAAGACTACAGATAACAATGTTATCAAGACTACAGATAACTTAATGTTATCAAGACTACAAGTTACGTAAGTGTTTTCAAGACTACAGATAACAGTGTTATCAAGACTACAGATAACAGTGTTATCAAGACTACAGATAAATTAACAATGTTATCAAGACTACAGATGACTTAATGTTATCAAGATTACAGATAACAATGTTATCAAGACTACAGATAACAATGTTATCAAGACTACAGACAACTTAATGTTTTCAAGACTTCAGATGACAATGTTATCAAGACTTCAGATGACTTAACAATGTTATCAAGACTACAGATAGATAACTTAATGTTATCAAGACTACAGATGACTTAACAATGTTATTAAGACTACAGATAACTTAACAATGTTATCGAGACTACAGATAACTTAACAATGTTATCAAGACTACAGATAACTTAACAACGTTATCAAGGCTACAGATAGCAATGTTATTAAGACTATAGATAACTTAATGTTATCAAGACTACAGATAACTTAATGTTATCAAGACTACAGATAACTTAATGTTATCAAGACTACAGATAACAGTGTTATCAAGACTACAGATAAATTAACAATGTTATCAAGACTACAGATAACTTAATGACTAGCAATCATAATCATATTGACAAAGATTAGTTTAATCAGCTGAAAGCAGCGAGACTTATGGAGTAAACAAGCGTCTTACCAACAAATGTTGCTGACAGGTATGATTTAGAGATATAGTTTGCGGAGAGAGTCTTACGAGAATGACAGAGCGCAATGCCGACCGAAACATCGCCTCAACGAATACCTGCTAGACACTGAGGAAAAACTCTGCCGGTGGCGCTATGCTCACTCTCCAACTCATTCTGTAAAACCATTCTCACACCGATTTAATTTGCTTATTTGTGATACAAAAAAATGTATGTTTTTATAGATATATGAAAGTTAAGGTGACGCACACGTGTGTGTGTGTGTGTGTGTGTGTGTGTGTGTGCGCGTGTGTGTTGGTGGACTGAGTAAAAATAGCAAGGGTGGTCGTGGACAGGCGTGAGATTGCGTGGACAGGCGTGAGATTGCATGGACAGGCGTGGGACGGTATGTATAGGTATGGGAGGGCGTGTATTGGGTGGTTCGAGCGTGGGAATAACACTGCGAAGGACGCTTACCTCTGAGCAGTGTGTGTGTAATATACTTTAAGACAATATATATGTTTGTATACACACACACACACAGCTAGCACAAAGAGATAGTACACAAAATATCAAAAGAGAGAGAGACAGAGACAGAGAAAGAGACAAAGACTAATCCCTACCTTGGTTTATGGCTGTTGAAAAAGGAATAGTAAGAAGACAAAAGTGAAAGTAATCAGAATAAATGGCTTTCTCCGTCTCGAGTGATGACTGCACTTCTATTTTTCTTAAAAACTGCGTGAGATCTTCTCAGGCCCAGCTTATATATATATATATATATATATATATATATATATATATATATATATATATATATATATATATATATATAGAAAGAGAGAGAGAGAGAGAGAGAGACACACACACACACACACACACACAAACACACATGTACACAAGTGTTTATTTCTTAGGGTGTATATACTGAGGCACATATCTTGATGGGTATATACAGCACCAAGCGTGTGTATCTCAGTGTTCACCTTGATCCTCTCTCTCTCAGGTTATAAAACAATCTTCACCGTTAGCGTCTAGGACGTTCTGTTGCTCTAACGACCCTCGTGCAGTCAACTGACCTTTAACACAGCAAACAGGAGCCCAGCTTCACCATTTACCACTCCAACTGATCAAACAAAACATCCAATGTGCCTTTAATAACAATGGTTCAGGGAAGAGTCCCCCCCCCTCCTTAATAAGCCCCTCTTACTCCTTCCTCACACACCATGAACAAAGGAACAACGCTTATAATTGTGTGTTTTTTTTATTTATAATTACCTGCCCAGCTATCCACGCACCTGTCTGATCAGCTAAATGATTGCCAAAGTCTTTCCAGTGAAGCTAAATTAATTTTGTTTTGACTTATTCGACCTGATCTCTAAGTCTAACGTCACTAGCATTTATGTGTTCTAATAATCTTATTATGATAATGACTCGGTGTTGTTTTATCATTTATATATCACAGTTGATAGCTAGTTACGGAGCACGAAAATTATAGACCGAGCTTCCTGTATTGGTCTGATAATGGTCAGAACCTTAACCCAAATCGTGACCATGGGGAACGTAGAGTTTTTGGAGCGTATTATTTCAGGGGTGACTCTGGGTGCGGCAGTCATGTTCACCTGTGATCCCGTGCTCCAAGATCCCCCTTAACAACAAAGCCGATTTTATATATAGGCCTACTAGCTACGCATCAAGGGTCCTTAATTCACTCATAATTGACGTTTTCGTAGAAACACAACCCTGAGATATTTCTTGTAAGATAGTTCGACCTCACAATAGGACCACGAAAAATAGACATCTGTAGTTTTTTTAACGTATAAAGTAGACCAAGAAGTATCGATCAGCATAAATTGATTTAATGTATTTTTTAAATTGAGGGGGTCTCAAAATATTGCCCACTTTATCTACCCGAGTAAATCATTTATACATATTTCCAACTTGGATAACCTGAAATTGAATACAATTTCCCCTACTAATCTTTTTTTTTTGCGTGTAAATTTTGTGAAGTATTTTCATCAATATCTTATGAGTCATGCAATGGTCGGCACTCCTCTAGACCTCGTGATTGCAAGCATGAAAAAATAAACGTTAATGCGTGCAATTGATTTATGATGATAGCAACCACGCGATGTGGTTCGTGGGAGCAGCTGGGATATTTGTGTGAGGTAGTCAGTCCCACAGCCTGGCTGGGGGGACTGACCACCTCAAAACTACGTCTTAGGGTGACGGACTGATGACATCGTCTTCACATCTCTACTGCCTCTGCTAACTCTTCAGTACTCTCATGAAGAAGCCTGCTGAACAGGCGAAACGTTTCGGAATAAAGATACCGAACTATTAAACATAATAAAGGAGGACCACTACAGCAGGCCTGTTGGCCCATACTAGGCAGGTCCTTGTTGCACATGTTTCTTACTTATCAACCTATCGGTATTGTATGACATTTTCATATTCGCGCTGTTACGTAAATCACCTTGAAGGTGAACTTGTAAGTGAGGTCACTATCAATGTAAATGTGGCCTCGTATATCAGTGTCATTGCGTCTCTCAAAAAATAAATCCGTGACTCTGGCCTGGTAAATCACCTTCATGGTGACCATGACATTACCAAGTAATTATTATTAAACCACAGTTATTACGGTAAATGTGGTTACTACAGTCACTCATGCTAGAAGGTAAAGTCCCC